>ML104261.1:73528-122752 GCA_003697995.1 Taxidea taxus jeffersonii | reverse complement strand
GGGGGTGGGAGTTAAGGTGGTAGGAAAAGTAAAAATGAAAGAAGATGGGATCGGGAGGGAGAAAAACCAAAAGAGACTCTTAATGTCATAAAACAAACTGAGGGGGGTGGGGGGAAGAGGGGTTGGGTGAGGGTGGTGGGGTTACATCATATGTTTAAATAAAGCTTAAATAAAATAAAAAAAAAAATGAGAGCTTATCCTTGTTTCCTACAAATTTTGCATCAACCTAATGAAATTAAATGAGAAAAGTTCTCTGAATAATTTAAAATTTTAGATGAATTAATACTACCTTAGAAGGAAAAAAAAAGTAAAGATAGATGTCAAGTTTTTTTTCTCTTTTTTTCTACCTGCCATCAAATAATACTGCAGTCTAATTTTAGGTTCTAAGTAAAATGTGCATCACTGTTGCAATAAAAGTGTGATTTTAAGATATTATTAAGTCTAGATTCTGATTTATTAGCCAAATTCATACTAACACTTACATAATTAAACATTTTAATATATAATGATTCTATCTTGTTTAAAAGTTAGTATTTTATGACCCTCAAGTTACCCAGAGTCATCTAAAAATAATTAGATCATATGTTCCTAAAAAAATGGTGTGAAAGAAAAAAATACAGTGGTTTCTTTTTGCTTTGTTTTTCAATTGAACATTTTCATCTGTTAAGCCCCTACCATAAAAACGAAGCTCCTCATCTTTTTAAATTACTCTTTATGTGAAAGACAGTTACAAACAACATATCAGCTTAAAATGGCAACATTTTATATCATTTGATGTTAGTTTTCTGGTCTCTGTAAAATATCCAATAAATAAATGTTAATATATCATAGTCACTGCTACCATTAATAATAAGTCACCTCCTGTTGTCAGCCTCCTAAACCCCACCCTAAACTGGATGAATGTGTAAAAGAAGAGTGAAGGTGGAAGCTGTAGCCATTTATCTACTTTCTTGATGCTCTGTTTTTCATTAAGTTTGTTACTTTTATTTGGATTGATTCCAAAGTATTGTGTTTGGTAATTAAAGGAGATTAGAGATTGTCAAGGATGTTGAACAACTCTCTCTCTCTCTCTCTCACACACACACACATGCATGCAAACACATTATACAACCATGAAGAATCAAAATGTTAAATTTTGGCTATATTGAATTGTAAAATGGAAATGATTCTGTAAAGGCTATAAGTAAGCCATTCATTTTGCCAGAGATAAGGGTCTGAGAGAGCTTACACTGAGAAACATGAAGAAAATTTTCATATGGCAATTTCTTGAGAATTCAGTAGCCGTGCTTGTAAAATTTCTATTGAGAAGCACATGCCATACTTTCAAATTAAGCCTGACTATTGTGCTTGGAAACATTGTCACACAGCACTGGTTTTCTAGATTAAAGTTTCCAAGTAGAAGACAGAAGCATATTGTTCTTATGTATGCCCATTCTGAAATCAAGCAGAGTTGGGTCATTCACTATAATTTCTTTAAGTAATAAAGGCTTTACAATTAACCTTCACTTAAAAAAGAAATCCCTAGCATTCACAATTCTGGTTTGTCTAGATCAATGTTTTTCACAATATTCAAAGAAATGACTTGGCAAAAATATTAATAAATCTTGTAAAGCTTGGATAGGGCATTTTTGATTGTCTCAGGATTTTGATCTGAGGCAGCAATTCTTAGCACCATGGACCATTAATGAATTTCCACATTTCTAGGCCACACACTTCAAGGTTTGCTAAGAAGTATCAAAAATAGTTCAGCTACCAATACGCAGGCTGAATAAAAGAAGGCCAGAGATTCATTGAGCAGAAGAAAATAATTCTTTTTTTTTTTAAGATTTTATTTATTTATTTGACGGACAGAGATCACAAGCAGGCAGAGAGGCAGGCTGAGAGAGGAGGAAGCAGACTCCCTGCTGAGCAGAGAGCCTAATGCAGGGCTCGATCCCAGGACCCTGAGATCATGAACTGAGACGAAGGCAGAGGCTTTAACCCACTGAGCCACCCATGTGCCCCCAAGAAAATAATTCTTTACAGCAATCAGTGGAAATAGAGAGGACTGGGGCATACTCCCTCACCCACTTCAAGACAAGTGAGCATCACAGGAATTCCTGGATGACACTATGATAGAGGTGGTGGCATTGGGTTGGTTTCCAGAGTCAAGACCAGGATTTTCTTTCTGGCTGGACATTAGCTAGTCTGTAAAAACATATCTGAACCTGTTGTGGCACATCATTTAACACAATGGTCTTCCATTTTTAGTAAATGTGATATTGTCCTCTAGAGTTTGGGAAGGACATGAAGATTTGGACTTGACTCTCTTGAATTCTCAAGTAGAGCAGTTGGTTGTCAGTGCTTAGGGAACAGGACAAGGAAAGAGGAGAGCCATGAATGTAACCTGTGCTTCTAGGATTTGTTAGCGCAATGATGCCTGAATTCCAGCAGCCTTTGCTCTTTGATATGTATGTTTATCTTACAGAGATTTGACCCAGGATATCTGCCTTCAAGGCCCAGGTATTCTACTAGAAAGACTGGAGGTATAGTGTTGGAAGGCAGGAGTTTGGAACAATGTATAAGAAGTTATTTGAATAGAGTATTGACAGCAGGTAACAGTTCAGTGCGGCAGTCCCCAAAAGAAGAGCCTCAAAATTACACAAAAGAACTTCATGCAAGAGATAGCCATAATTTGTTCATGCACTATATAGTGCCAAAGTACATCAGCACCAAGCAAAGAGGAAGTTGACTTTTCTGTCTAATGTACCCTTACTCTGTCCCTCACCCTAGATCCCATAGAAGTCAGAAATAGCAGGAGTAGAGAAGTAAGCATAATATAGTAAGGAGAGAAGAAAAAAAAAATAGACCCTGCCCCCTTTCCTATTGTTGGTCTGAGAATCCTAGGGATGGCCTGAGTTACAAAGGATATTAAATTTGAATTGAAGAAGAGGTTAAAATTTTGATTCAAATTTTCTAGGACTTTTAGGGGCACCTGGGTGGCTCAATTGGTTAAGCCTCCAACTCTTGATTTTGGCTCAGATCATGATTTCAGGGTCATAAAGTTGAGCCAGGTGTGGGGCTCTATGATCAGAGGATGTCTGCTTCTCTCTCTCTCTCTCTACCCCTCCCCCTGCTCACTCACTCTCTCTTTCTCAAATAAATAAATGAATCTTTAAAAAAGTTTTGTTAGGGCTTTGAAATAACTGAAGTGAAACTGCTCTAATCCTTGAAAATGAATAGAAAATTTAGGGAATATATTTCAGATTTTGACAAAGAACAGGGAAGAGGGGTTTAGGGAAAATTAGTTTGAATCCATAGAGGAAACAAAATAAGTCTAATTTCACATTGTGCCCTAGTTAAAATAGAATATTCTGCCTCACAATTACTACGATTATAAAACGGTTTTGAACCATTGGCTGAGATCAGGTGTTCCCAGTCCAATCCACAGACCAAGGTCAGTCACTGTAACACTTTACTTTTCTATGAGGAAATAATAAAAATAAGGAAAACATAGCAAGTTTATGCAACTTAATTTATGCAACCTAAGTCACAACTAAATCTTTATTGTAAGATCATGTACTTTACATTTAAAATATCTATTATGCTAAAAAGATGTGAAAAGGAAGATAAGCAGTGTTTTCTTTTATTATTTATTCTTTCTTAGAAAAAGCACACTATTTTGAAATCAAGCATATACTCCATTGCTCTAGGACATGCTATTAATCTGAAATCACCTAGGTAATTTTTTTTTCCTATCCTGATTTCACAGACTTAAAAATAACTTTTTAAAAAATTTAGTTTCATGAAATTAAAAAAATAGAGATGGATCTATTTTTAAGATTTCTATGGTAAGATAAGTGAGTTATTTAATATCTTACAGATGAACCTGAAATGTTAATCTTGTCCTGCATTGAACTATTCTTCACTGAACTGGTCTCTTTTTCCATTAAATTGAATAATAGGGACGCCTGGGTGGCTCAGTTGGTTAAGCGGCTCCCTTCGGCTCAGGTCATGATCCCAGCGTCCTGGGATCGAGTCCCACATCGGGGGGGGGGGGGGTCCTTGCTCAGCGGGGGCCCTGCTTCTCCCTCTGCCTCTGCCTGCAACTCTGCCTGTGCTCGCTCCTGCTCTCTGTCTGACATAAATAAATAAAATCTTAAAAAAAAATTTTTGAATAATATTTCCCTCTTCCCTTCTGAAGAAGTAAGTGAAGGGGACAGTATTTTGTGCCCAACTGGGAGTGGTCACTCCAGGAAAAATGTTTTGCACCAGGGAAAAATTCTTCCTGAAAATGCCCACATCCCTGTCCTATTGCCCATTTCATTTTGCCATTATTTGTAAGATACAGACACATTTTTATTGAATATGTTTAGCTATTCAAGTCATGTAGCTAATCATTTTAGACTGAGAAAACAAAATCATACAGAGTTGAGTGAGTCATTTTCAAGAATAAGCTCCAAATAGCTTACTCTCCTCAGTTTGTTTCCACCGGCAATTTATCTCACAACATAGTGATTTCTGCCAAAGTATCTTGTTAGGTTGTGCTATAGAGGAGTGGGGAGGGAGCCTCAAGCAATTTTGAATTGAGTTGAATTCTGCCAGTGCTCTTTAATCAAAGGCAGTCTCATGGGTACATTATGTTCTGTGCCTTGTTTCATGTATTTTTCTAAATTGGAATTATCTTCTCCCACCATCGCCACTATCTTTAACACCAACGAGTAGATGCTGCCCGTTTTCAGTGGTTACCAAAAAACTTCTCCTAATCAGTCTAGTGTCCGCTGACTTCCTTCTTCCCTTTATCCTGCTGCATAGTCAATCATACAAAGACCTGTGCCTAATCATTTATTGTTGTACATTTTGGGGTATCTCTACCACAAGGAGATCCAAGATTTATATTTTGCTTAATCTTTAGGGGGCACTTGAGGGATTAGCTCATGGGCTCCTGAGTCAGTAAGCTTCGACTTGGGAGTCCACTCACCGCATACTGGTGTGACAATCTATAAAAAGTATTTAACAGAGGGCTTGGTAAATAGGAAGTACATAATAAGCACTGCTTATTGCGCCTGCTTACTGCTGATGGAGCAGCTATTGCTAGTTTCCATGGAGGGAAGGTTACCAGCATTGACCATTTGCTAAGACCTTAATAGTTCATCGTTCTTTTATGAAAACTCCTAGGATTCTTTAATTCATTCAATCTTTCTTCCCCTACCAAAACTACCAATGTTTTCACATATTCTTTTTTTTTTTTTTAAATAGGGCCTCATTTTAATTAATCCAGCTCTGGTAGGATAGAGCTCTGTAGACTTTCTTTTATTCTGCACCTTTGAAAAATTTTTATAAAATTGTACTATGTATTTTATGTAGATATATATTTTAGACATTTATGTCTGGTTTTTAATATATAAATGCCTTAAAAATAAGTATTAAAAGACCATGTTGGCTGTGCTTGCTTAATTTAATGACTTTCAAAATATTTTTAAATAAGAGTAATGTAAAATCTCAAAAAGAAAATGGTAGTTAATGTATTTCTTAAATTCTAATATTTGCATAGCCTACTCAGTCTTAGGATGGGACAAATATCCTCCACCCTGTTCTTTTCCAAAAAGAACTAATTTATCTTCTAAACTGTAAGATGAGCTCTTAAGCAATTGTAATTAGTTGTTTCTGTAAAAAAAAAAAAAAAAAAACATTTTTCAATAAAAAGTTGTTAGTGTTTGTAAATTCTAAACAATAAGAAAGTGCTAAAGAAATTCAGGTCAGGCTGGGCATTAGACATCTGGTCTCAAGAGCAAAGAGTCGTTTTAAGGATCCATCATCCTAGAAATGAAGAACACAAAACCAAACAGGAAAGACAGGTCTCATTTTCTCTGCAAGATAACTTCTATCTGATGATCAGACTAGCTCTTTTATCTAGCTTCCTTCTATGTCTTTGTTCTTTTCTAGTTTATTTGAACATCCTTTTAAATAGATTTTTTCATCCTAACAGATATAATGCAGCTATCCATTCTGAAGCCCAACCCAATGCTCTGAAATAAGACTAAAGGAAAACAACACTATACAGATATCTCTTTCTCTTTTAATGTATGTGGCTTAAGAGAACAGAAGGCTTACAGTGTGGAGATGTTTTTCCTCCTATTTCCATGCATCATTTGCCACATGAGCTCCACTAGATGATTTCCAGGGTGAGTACAGAACACACTGGCCCTGCACCCCAGGAAACTGCCAAGCACCTGCTGTTAGGGTCAGATGCTCCTAAGGGAAGTGAACATAAGGCCAAAGTACAAAGTGGCTGGTCCTGTCTTGTTTTGGAGGAAGTGTATTTATCATTTGTGTTATTTTCAGAAAGAGAGCAGACCCACTGAGTATATAAAAAAACAATCTTATCTGTAGTGTGATGGCACATGAAGTCCTATTTTTTTATATATATATAAAGTCAACAGTTGACTTCATTGGAGTATCTGTAAAACTTTTTTCTCAGTTATTATTTTGTGTTTCTGCATGATTTTAAATGTTTACAGATGACTTTTCCGTTCAACGTTCAGATATTTCTGTTGTCTGACCTTGGATTTTGACTTCCTAAAGAAGGTTACACACAATGGGTAATAGCAGCATAATATTATCTTTCCTAATAAATCTGTTCATATATTATTAGCTTCACACTCGCAGCCCCTAATCTGTGGACACAGGAAAGCATTACTTTAAAAACTCATAGTATTTGAATGATTCAAAAGAAAACAGGAACATTTATGAGAGATACACATAGAGAGAATAAGAGAGAAAGAAGAGAACACATTAAAGAAGCCCTTCTCCTAACTTTACTCTTGTGCATGTGTTCTCAAATAGTGAAGGGATTAATAATGAGAAATATGTATGATAAAAACTCTCCTAATGAGTACACAGTTTCCAGTCCCGTTGAATGAACAGGACCTACCAGAACAAAAGCTCCCTCCAGGAAATCTGAAAGACAGTTTACCTTGTTCTCTAACATGGCTGGTGGCTAAAAACACTGAAATAAATATTGAAGATACTAATTAAACCATAGACACTAAAATTTCTGTGAAACATATGTATACTTTACATTTAGGCTATTATCCTAAAACTACATCAGATATGGAATTCAGTTTACCCAACAACAAAATAGCCTATAGGCACATCTGACCTTACAGATAAGTAAACCCTTCCACTCGGGAAGCCACACCTACAAAACATAACACTATTTATTTAAATGGGCTAATTCAAATATGTTTCTCAAATCCTCTTCTTCACACAGATGCTAATGCCAGGTTCAAGATACAAATAGTACTTACGTTTGAAGAGTACAGCTGTTATTATTGATGAATATTTTTGCCAGAAAACATGAAATTAAATTTGAACAGAAGCCCAACATCATCAACATTACTTGAATGATACAAAGTATATATAATCAAATTTTAGTATACTGAGGTTTTATTGTTATTTCTACTCCATTTTTGTGTTTTAAAACCAGAACTCTCATATGAATATTTATTAAGAACTGTTCTGGGGGCACCTGGGTGGCTCAGTGGGTTAAAACCTCTCCCCTCAGCTCAGGTCATGATCTCAGGGTCCTGGGATCGAGCCCCACATTGGGCACTCTGCTCTGCGGGGAGCCTGCTTTCTCCTCTCTCTCTGCCTGCCTCTCTGCTACTTGTGATCTCTCTCTCTCTGTCAAATAAATAAATAAAATTTTAAAAAAATCTTAAAAAAAAAACTGTTCTGGAATCTTTTATTTGCCCTCTCTGAATTAATATCAATATTAATAAAAAACAACTTTTAGTTTAAGTAATTTATTAGACAGTTTCAAAGTGTGATTTATTCTTAAAATGTGATTGTTGTGAAAAAATCCAGGCCTCACTTAAGACCTACAGATTTTAATGATGTTCTAGCAATATTCATTTGTTTACCAAATGTTTATAAAGCACTTACTATGTGTCGGGTTGCATGATTATGGATTTATGAAACAAAAATAAGATGTCCCACAGTAGAATTGGTAGATAAACTGTGGTACACCTAAACAGTGGACTAATATCCAACAATCCAAAGAAATGAGCCATCAAGCCAGGAAGACATGGAGGAAACAAATACAAATTACTAAGCGAAAGAAACCAATCTGCGAAGGCTACATACTGTATGATTCCAACTATATGACACTCTGGAAAGGAAAAACTATGAAAACAAAAAGCTCAGTGATTACCTGCTGTGCGGAGTGAATGGGAGATGAATAAGAATTGCACAGAGGATTTTAGGGCAGTGAAAATACTCTGGGGGTATAAAAATTGATACTGGTCATTATGCATTTGTCCAAAACCATTGAATGTACAACATGAAGAGTGAACCCTTAAGTAAACTATGGATTTCAGGTGATTATGATGTGTCAATGTAAGTAAACAATGTACCATTGTGCTGATGATCTTGACAATGGGGAAGACTATTCATGTATGGGAGCAGGGAGTATATGAGATATTTTTGTACCCTCCTCTCAACTTTATTGTAAGCTTAAAACTGGTCCTTACCTTTAAAAGTAAAGTCCTTTTTTTTTTTAAGGATTTATTTATTTATGTGAGAGAGAGAGGGAGTGCATGGGGGGAGGGACAAAAGAAGAGGGAGGGAGAAACTTCAGCAGACTCCACACTCAGCATGGAGCCTGATGCTGGTTCTATCTCACGACCCTGAGATCACTACCTGAGCCCAAACCAAGAGTTGGATGGTTAACTGACTGTATCACACAGGCACCCCAAAGTCCTTTAAAAAAAAGAGAGAGATAGATACATTAGGCATTTTTCTAGTAGAATATCAAAGTTCCAGCATCTGTCCTCCTCTACACATTTTATCTGTCCCAGCACTCAATTGCACAATTTTATAGAGATTTCAGTTTTCAGGTTTTTCTAGTGTAGCAAAATGAGTGGAGATTGCCAACCCCGTTTTATTAAGGCAGAAATGCAGAGAAACAACATAAGATTTGTAGTTGGGAAATGGGTTCATCCATTGCAATTTTTTTTTTTTAGATTTTTTTATTTATTTATTTGACAGACGGAGATCACAAGTAGGCAGAGAAGCAGGCAGAGAGAGAGGAGGAAGCAGGCTCCCTTCTGAGCAGAGAGCCCAATGCGGGGCTCGATCCACAACCCTGGGATCATGACTTGAGCCGAAGGCAGAGGCCTCAACCCACTGAGCCACCTAGGTGCCCCCATCCATTGCAATTATTAAAAAATATTTGCATCTACTGCGGAGATACTGTGTAATGAGAGTCTTCTCATCAAGATATCGTCTCACTCTCAGTACAGTGATGCTCGAGTTCATTTTCACAAGAAGTATAATGCATGTTAATAAAATGAGTATGTTTACATTATGTGTAACTCCACTGACCTTACTCTTGAAGAATATTAATATGTTTTAAGTAGAATTTCGTTTGCTTTTAGTTAAGGAGGAAAACAACCTGATGCATCAGTATTTTCAAGATGAAAGGAGGGACAAGAGCAGAAGGTTTTTTCTCTTGGGATAAGGAGGGGAGGTTCTGGGGAAAGGCTGGTAGGACATAGAAGGGCTATTGAGAATAGGACAAGAAGAGTTATGGAGATAGAATGGTCAAAATCAAATGGCACTAATATTTCCATAGTACAACCCTCAAAAGTGTAAACCTAGAGACTTGCTTCCTGTCTTTCCCCATATTTCTTATAAGGAGACACATTTATTGGTTAAAGTCTCAATTCTCAGTCCTCCTATTCTGAAGGCCTTAAGTTATTTGACCATTGAATGAAGAATTTCCCTAACTTAAAGAGGGGTAGAATTAAAATGGATGGAACCTAAGATGCAAAATGACAATTCAACCAAGAATATCTGTGATGGATCATTATGTAAGCAGGAAAAAAAAATAAAATGCTATTATGTTTGGCCCCTTAATTTATGAGGTTGCTTATTATGGCAATCAACTTACTTTGATAAAAACAATGGTTAAAGATATATATTTAATATATATATTATATATAATTATTATATATCATATAACATTTTATAAAATTCATATATCGATAACATAATAATATAGTTATAGATACTGATATATTATTAACATATTAATAAGATATAATTAATTTTACATATTAATTATATACTATATAAAATTATAGGGTGTTTTATGGTATATGGTATATAAGACACATATATTTTTAAATCAAAGTCAATGTTTTAATGAACAGCATCCCTATTGGTTTCTAGTAAAGCAATTTAACTTCTATCTTGCCTAATTTTGACATTCTCTTTGTACACTGCCAAAGTAAAAAAAAAATTTAAAAGGACATTGCCCACTGTTGAGACCTTTTATATATTAAGCCACAAAGCTCAGGATTCTAGAAAAGACTGAGCACCAACAATAAATAGCTTTTACTATATTCCCAACCATAGTGTTGGTGATGCTGAAATAAAATATTTCAAAGACCTTAGAAAGAAGATGCTTTTATTTTTCTGTTTTCATATCTGATGTGAATTATCAATAGCTATTAGATAACTTTCTAAATAAATACTGCTTTACCTTTTCTTGTTTATTTTTAAAACTATTTTCAGGAATCATTTGAGGTACACAAAGGAGAGTTGATTTCAAATATGAAAAGTGTATCATATTCAAAGCTTGAGCATTAACTTGCCTCAAAATGATTTTAAAGTTTTAATTCTGATGCATTCTTATTTCATTGAACTATAGCTGCTGCGATACATGGACATATTGGATGCATTCTTGAATGTTTATTTTTAGTTTTATATTGACTTTATGATTAAGGCAGTTGTTTGATTCAAAAACTTGAAGTCTACATTTAATTTAGCAAAAGTGAATTGTTATATTTCATCTTTATAGAACCCATATTGCGGTATATGCTGTAATAGAGTTTAAGAGAATCTGTTCAAAGCTTTGCTACAGATTTTAGAATTGAATGCTGCAATTATTTTCTGTTGGGGTGGGTGAGATTGTACTCCGCCCTTGGGTTTATTCATTCCTGATTGCTGCTCAACTGTCATAAGTCTCTTGGAAGAGGAAATAGTGAGTTTTTCTTAAGACCAATTACCAGTCACATCTGAGGAAGTTAAATTGAGAAATCAGACTCATTTGTAACATATTTCTAACTTTGCATTAATGTGGATTTGTTTATACAAATAACCCATCAATTATGTTGTTTTCCAAATCCACAGAATTACACTAAATCTTTCAAAAACATAAAAGATGAATACAGAAAAAGGAAGTTGGAGATCGAAGGGGTATAAATTTAAAAAAAAATTTGAATGACTAAACTACAAAGAATGCCCATATCCCTGATTTGTGCCTAATCCTTTGATTCTCAGGTTCTACTGATGGGAATCTAATTATGGTACAATCATATTTTTTTCATCTTCAAAAATTTGTTTTGCTTATACATATTTTCATTTATATTTTCAAAAATTTCTTAGCTCTTTGAAAATGGAAAGGCAGATATGAGAGGGAGCAATATACCTGACAGAACCACTGACAAAGTTTTGTAATATGGAAATTGAAAACAAGTTTATTTTTATCTGGTTAAGGTGTTAAATGTGGTGAGTGCAAGGAAGTGCTGAGTGGAGTGGAGATGAGCAGGCTGGAATGCAGCACAGGCAGTGAGAAGGGAAGCCCCTTGTTTTGGAAGCTCACTCAGAGATCTTGTGCTCTCTTACTTGCCCCGGTTATGCCATGAACAGGCTGGGTCACTTCTCACCAAAGCTGAAGCCACATTTTTTTCTTTGTAAGCCCCCACCCCTTTTTTAAGATTTTATTTACTTATTTGACAGAGAGAGGGAGATCACAAGTAGGCAGAGAGGCAGGCAGAGACAGAGGAAGGGAAGCAAGCTCCCCACTGAGCAGAGACCCCGATGCGGGACTTGATCCCAGGACCCTGGGATCATGACCTGAGCCAAAGGCAGAGGCTTAACCCACTGAGCCACCCAGGTGCCCCTACCTACCCCTTTTTGCTAGACAAGTAAAGTACCAGGAGGGTCCATCTGAGAGCACATATTTCTAATTTTCCTAAAGGGGGCATGTATTTAAGCATATGTACTGAGACTAGTTAAGCAACCCTGGGACCATTCCAGTTCTATAATTCTAGGGTTAGCAAGAGCACAGGGTGGGCATGATGGGCTGCATGGCAACAACCTGAAGAGCATCAAAATTAGTTACTAGATATGGACTCTAGTTCCAGCTCCACCACTCACTAAGCCGTCTGAACTTCAGCCTCTCCATCTGCATACAACATAGAGATGTTAACTTTTTAGCTCACCCAAGGGTAGTTGTGTACATCAAATGGAGGGCTATAGTCACGTCATAAACTGAGAAGTACCAGGGACAGGTGAGCTATTATCGAAGGGTATTATATAGCAGTGGAGAGAATGATGAACTTGGGAGGATAGAGGCAGTTTTTTTTCTTGGCAATGCAATATATTTACCTCAAGAGAAAGAAGAAAGACTGGTAAGAAAGCAAAAGTTTTTTTGATTCAGACTTCTCTCAGGTTTCACGGGGCCAATTTTGTGAGTATGCCTGAAAAGTTTTGATGCTGAAAAGGTTTATTGTAAGTGAGAAGTTTGTATTTTTTAAGACTTTGCATCCACGCATTCAATTTACATATTCAGGAGAGAAAGGCAGAGAGAAAAAATGGCAGAGAATAATTTAAGCCATATGTGAAACTTGGCCAACTGGGGAGTATAGAAAGTTTGTTATCAACAGGCCATCTCTACTTTTATCCCGAAACTGTTTGATAATTTCAAGATATCATTACCTTACACTATCTTATTTCATCATTCTTACCTAACATAGAGACATTCTGTAAAGTAGTTCAACCTCAATTTAAACCTTCTACAATACACCACACCTAAAATCACTGTGAGTACGAATTTTTTATTTTTTAATGAGCTTTTTGATTAAAAGGTGTATGTAGGGCTGGTTTAGCTGTAATGTTTTTTATCTAGTAGCTGCCCTTGAAAGAAACATGAACTGATGCCCCTAGAATTTGAATTGGGGATATTCTTACAAATTCTGTTAAATGGGAGAAGTATCAAAACATACCATGGTAGGAAAAAGTTACTAGAAATATGTTAATAAACTGTGAGCTATACCATTATTCAATAAGAACATTTAACATGTGTCAGTATTTCAGTATTGCGTTCCTGAATTAGCCTAGAATAGATAGTCATTTGCCATTCCATATTATTTTCCTAAAAAATTAAGTGCCTAGAGGCCATGAAAGCAGAGGAGCAGAGTAGGGCACAGTCACCAATTTATGGTAACTCTTCTAACCTTTAAGCCAGTGCTTTATTACTAAGAGCCCTGTAGGATGTGCTTATGGAATATGCAAAAAGCATTTAGGATCTTTTTATAGGGAAAAAAGCATGCATATTGTCAAGGCATAAACAATATTCATGCGACCCAATTTTAAATGAGAACATGCCTATGCATAACATAGCTACAGTAGTATATCATAAAAATAATTTATGTGACAACAAGTTATTTTATGTTCTAATTTTCCCTATTTAAATGTTGATTGTTTCCTAAATCACAGCTTTTAGCGCCAAGTCTAGAAACCACGGTAAGCATGTTTATTGCCTTTATGATCTTACAGGAAAAATGTAAATACCCAGAGGTTTAGAAGTTATGTGTGTGTGTGTGTGTGTGTGTGTGTGTGTGTGTGTGTGTGTGTGTTACAGGAGCAAAACAGAATTTGTAACAAAACTCCTAAGTATATCACCCAAGCATGGCAATGTGCATGGAATTACTTATCTTTATCCCACATTTCGTTATTCTTCCCAATGGAATACTTGACCTTCCAACCACTGTAATGCTGTCTTTCAAACACTTCTCTTGTAGATCAAATCATAAATAAGCACATAATAAGTAAATTACAAGCACAAACATGGATGGTGTATCAAGTTTCCTTGAGATTGTAGATCATATAGGATTTATATTTCTTATAATAGACACTCAAAGATTATAGGTAGGCACATTGCTCAAGACTCCCAGACAAGTGGATCGATAGTAGTATTCAATATCATGATTCTGATAATGTTCTTATGTGCAAGGATTTCCACATCACTGATTCAACCATTAGAGCAATTTGGAGCTTCAAATATTCTGTCTTTAGGTCCTTCATAAAAAAAGAGATGAGTCAGGTTCCATATTGATCTTATTAATGAGAGATCTTTATCTGCAACTCTCCCTAATAAGGTAAAGATATCAAGATTCGATTTTTTTTTCCTAAGGGCCATAAGCATAGTGTTTAAGTAAGTTTATAAACTGTTCCACTCTATGACCTATTAATGTAAGAAAGTTAATCTATGTAAAATCAAACAATAACAGCAGAATTGGATATAAGAGGAGTTGTTTGGTTTGTCTTTTTATTTGATTTTAGTTTCAAGTTTGATTGTTTGCTTTTAAGAAAGAATAAGAACGTGATTTTTCTTATCCATAAACTGGCAGGATGAAATGAGCACAAAACTTCTCTCTTAATAATGGCTGCCGGACATGTCAGTTAAAAACAAAACAAAAAAGCCGCAAACCAACCAACGACTCTCAGATTTCAGATCTTTTTTGAGAGTCAATAGTCACACTGAGAGATCAGAAGTACCTGCATATACAGGTATCTGTGAAATCATCATCTTTAGCTGATCTGGAGGACGGGATGGAGAAGTGGACTTCTCCTTAGTATCTTCAGATATTTAGACTTAAGATGCACTTTTCACTTCAATAACTGCATATATAATGTTTCCAAGTCTTATCTGGACACAGGGAAAATTAAACTGATAAATAAAACTGATGACACAGAAAACAATTTGGATTTAGCCCTCTTAGAGCATGTATAAATCCCAAATTATAAAGGTGATAATAAATTAAAACATAAACTTAAATCACTAACACATGTAAAGCATGTGTTGATCATGTTGTCTTGTCATTCCCATAACTCTTTAGAATCAAGAAAAGAGTCTAGAAGAATATGTATTAAAACAACACATGGGGAAAAAACTTGTATTTTTGGATTACTTTGGTATCATGAATACAATTATCTTTGCCCTAAACATTTTAAGTCAGGCATACATTAGAAATTTCCAAACATTAACATTATTAACTTAATTCATGAAGGGATTTCTGATTCTCTTTATTATTCTCTAATCCTCCTTATTATCTGCAGTATCATTTTGTCATAACAATTCTTTTTATTTTATCATCATAACAATTATTTTTTTAATCTCTCCATTATGGTGTACACATCTTTTTTTCTTTTTCCCTACTAACTTAAAAGTACTCCAAAGGCAAAAATCACATGGTATTTCATTTGTGTGTCCATGGCACAACCAACGGTTGCTTGGCCAAGAGCAGATATTTGATAAATGTTAAGCAGAACAGGCCATCTTTCTTCATCTTATTCTCCGTGAGGTCCTGAATAAATGTAATTACTTAAAATCGATGTTAATTTAGAAATATGATGTGCTCAAGGGATTAAGGACAATGGAGAAATTAGAAGCATCTATGTCTATTATATGTAAATATTTATTTTTGAATATATTGAAAGTTCAGTAGTCTGGGTGTTTATGTTTATTTGGAATGGTAGTTTTCAGCCTCCAACTTCATGTGAGCAGATTTTCTTTCTTTTCTGAAGTTGAGTGAGGAAGGAAAATGTGCTTTTGGCCCATAGGAAATGGTTAAACTCCTTAAAATACTGAAGATTTATAAAATATGCCTTAGAACAAATTCAAATTGCAAACTATGCAGCACTTCCTAATGGTACTAATCTTAAGATATTAAAAAAAAAAAAAAAAAGAACTTGCTTCAATTGCCATGAAGGCTTAATAGAATCTCAGCCGGCAGAGCCTCACCTTATAGTAAATTCCCAAGCAAGAGTTCCCAACTATAAACAAAACATAAGAGTCCTTCATGTCTTCATGTTTACTGACACAAATTGTTTACCAAAAGGAAAGGCATATAAATAATTTCTGCTGTATCTCAAAATGCTAATACTCTCAATAGAATATTTCATGAAGTATTTATATAGCATTGCTAGAGACTCTGGTGAACTGTAAATCATGACACTCTTCAGTACAAGACTCTCAAAAATAAGCTCCATGATTTTAGAAATAACTGGTAGTCTACATTTAGATTTTTCTGCCTAGGATTTGTCACTTGATTTTGTACATGTGTACAGGCACACATACACAGCAAAGGCCTTCAGGTCCACGTTAAATTTCCTCTAATGTGTCCAATTTTAAATATGTTAGAGTATTATACAACTAATAAAATCATGGTAGCAATGTAATAAAGAGGTAAGATCACCAGGCTCATTAAAAGGAGCATGTTCTTGTGATTTTCTTTCTAGATCAACTTTGCAAAAGATTTAATGATTTATATTATATCTCCTTGCTGGGGAGCTGAGAGTATGTACAGAAATTATATGACATGTTCTTAGAGAAAGAAGAAATTGGAAAAGAATTTGAAAGGAAAAGATAGAAGAAAGACTAATAGTAAGTTTATTCCTAGGTTTCTTATGGTTTTTGGTACAGTTGTAAATAGGATTGATTCCTTGACTTAGTTGTAAAATGGGATGGATTCCTTGATTTCTCTCTCTGCTGCTTCATTGTTAGTGTATAGATATACAACTGACTTTTGTGCATTGATGTTATAAGCTGCAACTTTGCTGTATTCCTCTATCAGTTCTAGAAAATTTTGGTGGAGTCTTTTGGGTTTTCTATATAGAGTATCATGTCTTCTGTGAAGAATGGAAGTTTGATTTCTTCACCAATGTGGGTGCTTTTTACTCCTTTTTGTTGTCTGATTGCTGAGGCTGGGACTTCCAGTACTGTGTTGAACAACAGTGGTGAGAGTGGACATCGCTGTCGTGTTCCACACCTTAGGGAGAAAGCTCTCAGTTTTTCCCCATGGAGGATGATATTCTCTGTGGGTCTTTCATTTATGACTTTTATGATATTGAGGTATATTGCCTTTATCCCTACATTGTGAAGGGTTTTAATCAAGAAAAGATGCTGTACTTTATCAAATGCTTTTTCTGTACCTATTGAGAGGATCACATGATTCTTGCTCTTTTTTTAATTAATGTGGCGTATTACATTGTTTGATTTGGGGATGTTGAAGTACCCTTACAGCCAAGGAATGAATCCCACTTGTTCATGGTGAATAATCCTCTTAATGTACTGTTGGATCCTATTAGTTAGTATCTTGGTGAGAATTTTTTCATACGTGTTCATCAGGGATATTGGTCTATAAGTCTTTTTAGTGGGGTTTCTGGTTTTGGGATCAAGGTAATGCTGGTCTCACAAAATGAATTTGGAAGTTTTCCTTCCATTTGTATTTTTTGGAACAGTTTCATAAGAATAGGTATTTGTTAGTCTTTAATATTTGGTAGAATTCCCCTGGGAATGAGAAGCTATCCATCCCTGGACTCTTGTTTGTTTGGAAATTTTTGATTACTGATTCAATTTCTTTGCTGGTGATGGGTCTATTTAGTTTTTCTATTTCTTCCTGTTTCAACTTTGGTAGTTTATATGTTTCTAGGAATTTATCCTTTTCTTCCAGATTGCCTAATTTGTCAGCCTATAATTGCTCATAATATTCTCTTATAATTGATTGTATTTCTCCAGTGTTGGTTGTGATCTCTCCTTTTACATTCATGATTTTATTTATTTGGGTCCTTTCCCTTTTCTTTTTGATAAATCTGGCTAGGGGCTTATCAATCTTATTAATTCTTTCAAAGAACCAGCTCTGAGGCAAAGGATCTGTGTCCTGAAAACTATCGAACACTTATGAAAGAAATTGAGGAAGATACAAATAAGTGGAAAAATGTTCCATGCTCATGGACTGGAAGAACAAATATTGTTAAAATGTCTATACTGCCCAAAGCATTCCACACATTCAAAGCAGTCCCTATCAAAATATCACTATCATTTTTCACAGAACTGGAACAAGCAATTCTAAAATTTGTACGGAACCAGAAAAGACCCCAAATAGCTGGAGGAATGTTGAAAAAGAAAACCAAAGCTGGTGGCATCACAATTCCAGACTTCAAGCTCTATTACAAAGTTGTCATCATCAAGACAGTATGGTACTGGCACAACAATAGACACATAGATCAATAGAACAGAATAGAGAGCCCAGAAATAGACCCTGAACTGTATGGTCAACTAATCTTCAACAAAGCGGAAAACAGTGTCCAATGGAGAAAAACAAAACAAAACAAAAAAACATGTCTTCAACAAATGCTTTTGGGAAAATTGGACAGCCACGTATAGAAGAATGAAACTGGACCACTTACTTACACCATACACAAAAATAAACTCTAAATGGTTGAAAGACCTAAGTGTGAGAGAGGAAACCATCAACATCCTAGAGGAGAACACAGGCAGAGAGAACTCTCTGACCTTGGCAACAACTTCTTTCTAGACACCTCTCCAAAGGCAAGGGAAACAAAAGCAAAAATGAACAGTTGGGACTTCATCAAGATCAAAACCTTTTGCAGAACAAAGGAAACAGTCGACAAAACAAAAAGACAATCAGCAAAATGGGAGAAGATATTTTCAAATGTCTTATCATGTGAAGGGCTAGTATCCAAGATCTATAAAACGTATCAAAGTCAACACATCCAAAAGAAATAATCCAATAAAGAAATGGGCAGAAGACGTGAACAGATATTCTCCAAAGAAGATACACAAATAGCCAACAAACACATGAAAAGATGCTTGACATTACTTGTCATCAGGGAAATGCAGATCAAAACCACAATGAGATACCACCTCCCACCAGTCAGAATGGCTAAAATTAACAAGTCAGGAAAAAACAAATGTTGACAAGGATGCGAGGAAAGGGGAACCCTCTTACACTGTTGGTGGGAATGCAAGATAGTACAGCCACTATGGAAAACAGTATGGTGGTTCCTTAAAAACTTAAAAATAAGGGCATCTGGGTGGCTCAGTGGGTTAAGCCTCTGCCTTCAGCTCAGGTCATGATCCCAGCCAGGGTCCTAGGATCGAGCCCCATATCAGGCTCCCTGCCCAGTGAAGAACCTGCTTCTCCCTCTCCCCCTGCCTGCCACTCTGCCTGCTTGTGCTCTCTCTCTCTATCTCTCTGTCAAATAAATAAATAATATCTTTTAAAAATTTAAGAAGAGAGCCATCCTACAACCCAGCAATTGCACTATAATATATTTACCCAAAGGATACAAATGTAGTGCTCTGAAGGGATACCTGCACCCCAATGTTTATAGCAGAAATGTCCATAATAAGCAAACTATGGAAAAAGACAAGATGTCCATTGACAGATGAATGATTAAAAAAGATGTGGTGTATATAGACAATGGAATATTTCTCTGCCATCTAAACAATGGAATCTTACCATTTGTAACAACATGGATGGAATTAGAGGGTATTACGCTAACCGAAATAAATCAATTAGGGAAAAACAGTTATCATATGATTTCACTCATATGTGGTATTTAAGAAACAAAACAGAGAATCATAGGGGAAGGGAGGGAAAAAATAAAATAAAATAAAATAAGACTAAATCAGAGAGGGAGATAAGAGATTCTTTACTATAGGAAACAAACTGAGGTGTGTGTGGGGATGGGGTAACTAGGTGATTGGCATGAAGGGAGACACATGATATAATGAACACGGTGTTATATGTAACTGATAAATAACTGAACTCTACCTCTGAAACTAATACACTCTATATGTTAATTAATTTACTTTAAATAAAATAAATTTTTAAAAAAAGAAAGAAGAAATAATTACCTGACAGATATAGAACTAAAGATTGTTGCAAGGACTGAAAATATTACAGGAGAAAGCATAATATATAAAAACTACAGAAAAATTAGCTTAGGTGAAATTCAAAATGTTTACATAGGTAAAACTTTAAAATTATCACCTTCATAATATATAATAATATTTTTAATGTATCTACCTGGAATCAGATTATCTAGGTAGGCAACAATGTTAAGTATAACCAAATTCAATTCCACTATCAAGTTAAACATTGAACCTACATGTACTAATGGAATAAATATTGGGAAGCCATTCTTAAGTGAATACTGTGTCATACAATGTCTTATGCAAAATTAGGCACTGGCCTTCAAAAATAACTTGTTACAATAAAATGAAGTGAGTTCATTCCTAGGAGAAATGATGATGAAATCTTTCCAGTTGTTGAAATCTGAATCCAACATGGATGGTAAGAAAGGAATGTCTCACTGTTCCTTTTTTTAAAAAGATTCCATGATGAAAAATGTATACTAAAACTATAGATATGTCAACATCATACATACCAAAAATATTGCCCTATAAAAATTGATATGATCATAAGGAAGTCTTCAGTTTATTCCTTTTTAATTATTAAAAAAAGTTTTATACTCTAATTGTAAGATTTGTATTAGGCAATACTTATTAAGCTAATTAAGTAGTATTGTTTAATACCAGGCTTAATGACCCATTCAAAAAGGCAGGGAACTATTACTTGAAGTTAGAATTATTAAAGAAAATCTAATGTGCATAGTACTAACATATATAGGAAACATCTAGATGCAACTATTGCTGTGAAATAAAATTGATCTTTATAAAATTTTATATAGATCAGAAGAGATTGTTTTGATAAGATTGCAAAGATGTCAGTATATATAATCCTATATTTAATTTATATGATTAAAGTTACATTATATATATTTTTGTGATTATATATAATCACATTATACATAAGCACATTATATATATGTTATATATCATATATATGTATATATATATAATTTATTTATTTATTTTAGAGAAAGAGAGAGAGAGAGAGAGCAGGCAGGGGAAGGAGCAAAGGGAGAGAAAGAATTCTGAAGCAGACTCCCCACTGTGTGTGGAGCCTGACTTGGTACTCTGTCCCAGGACCCTGAGATCATGACCTGAGATTAAATCAAGAGTCAGCTGCTTAACCAACTGGGCCACCCAGGTGCCCCTAAAATATATATATTTTTAAACTCAATATAGCTTTAAAAATAATGTAACTAGAGAAAATAATTCGGTAACTATTTCACATTTAGTCAGGTAGGGACATGCCACCCTTTGTTTCTCTTCACTTTTCAATACAAAAATGTTGCTGCATATTACATTTATTATTGTTGGCCAGGAAAAGTAATAATAAATTTTTCTTGGCTAAAAATTAAATTATTCCAAAAATTTTGGAGCATTACACAACTTCTTGTATTATGTGTTTTATAATATTTCTATAAAATATATTTCATAAAAATATTACTTGGTTTATGGTATTTATTTGTTTGTTTGTTTTAAGGATTTTATTTATTTATTTGACAGAGAGAGACACAGTGAGAGAGGGAACACAAGCAGGGGAAGTAGGAGAGGGAGAAGCAGGCTTCCGGCAGAGCAGAGCCTGATGCAGGGCTCGATTCCAGGACCCTGGAATCATGACCTGAGCTGAAGGCAGAGGCTTAATGACTGAGCCACCCAGGTGCCTGGGTTTATGGTATTTAATAGAACAGAACAATGTCTAAAACTCTGTTTTTCAACAAAAGGTAACCATGATTTAGTTTCAAATATTTTGTAAAATAATAGGGACTGTATATCACTTCTTTCCCATTCTCTCAGATCAGAGTTCTGTCTTCAAAAGAAATGATGCTGGCTATAATCTTTTTGTAAAAACTACACAAAAGCATTAAGCAAATCCTTTCATAATAGGTAACACATATACAACTGTACCCCCTCCCCTGCCCTGTCCTGGCTCATTTCCTACTCCCCAGGGCTATTCCAATTAAAGTGGATCTGGGTGCCTGTCACACAGCTCTCTGTCTGATGAAGACATCTGCCACACTCTTCACCATTCCCTCCAATTTCCCAGTGTCCTCATACAGATACCCATTTTCTATAACATTATGCAATGCTGTCTCATTAATGGGAATATCTAGTCGATGTATCGTGTAGTGATTCATTCAGAGATAGAGCTTTAAAAGGCAGCCATTTATATGTTAATTAATAAAGTGACATGCACAGCCCTGTGATTAGACCATGCACATAGTCTATCAAGCATATTGCTATTTTCGACTTTCCTCCCACATGAAGATGAAGAGCTGCCCTCTCTAACTCCCTTTTAGCATGCTTATGCTAATGTACTCTTTCTATAATCTTGTTAATAAAGGGCATTTTCATCACTAAGAATAATTTTTAAGAGAGAATAGCAACTGCTTATATACCATCATATTGAGCTTATTTTGTGAGGATGTTGACAGGCTTTACTAAAAGCTTCCTTTAACCAAAAGTTTCAGAATTAGAAGGAAGGAAAGTGAGAGATTGAGTCATTTGAAATCAATAGGGGACCCATCTAAAGGGGAAATATGTTCTAAGTTATCACCAAAGACAATTTGGTAGCCCAAAACATGACACCATTATCTAAACCAATTAGAGGCTGTTTACAATTATTTTCTCTTCACTAAATATGTTTTGAGGAGCTACTGTGAATAGGCTTTATGCAAACATTAGTAAAAAGGAAACAGTGGTACGGAAATCTAATATTCTTGCAGTATTTTTTTTTTAAGATTTTATTTATTTATTTGTCAGAGAGAGAGAGAGAGAGAGAGAGAGAGGGAAGGAGCACAGGCAGACAGAGTGGCAGGCAGAGGCAGAGGGAGAAGCAGGCTCCCTGCCGAGCAAGGAGCCTGATGTGGGACTCTATCCCAGGACGCTGGGATCATGACCTGAGCAGAAGGCAGCCGCTTAACCAACTGAGCCACCCAGGCGTCCCTTCTTGCAGTATTTTTAACATGAATTACAACTAGCAGCAGATTCTCTAGGAATAATTATTTAATTATTATACTCTCCCGCAATTTAGTGGCTTCACACAGCAATCACTTATTTTGCTCAAAGGTGTGTTTGTAGGTTAGTAATTTCACTTGGGCTCAACTAAGCTATTCTTCCAGTCTTGGCTAGGTTTGCTAAAGCTTCTGTGTTTAGCAGCTACTTCTGCTTCTGAGTTGCTTCTGCTTCTAGAGGTTGACTCACCAGCTGAGATCATGAGAGTGACTTGGTCAACATGCCTTCTTTATCCAGTAGGCTAATGCAGCCATCTCTACAAGGTGGAAATGTAGAGGGTTAAAGAGCATCAAGAGAAGACAAGTCCTAAGAGGCAAGCTTTTTTCAATTATCTTTTCATATCAGGTAGATTTGCTCTTGTGCCATTGGCCAAAAGAAGCCATGCGGATAGTCCAAGATCCAGTGTTAGAGGAGACCATTGCAGGCATGATTATGCAAGGCATGAGTAAAAAAGGAACCATGATTATAACAGTATCTACCACAGGGTGCCCTGACACCCCAATGCTTCACCTTTCTTGCAAAGCAAAAGACATTTATTTCTTCCCAGGAATCTCATTAGATAATCAGAGGACCAATCTCAAAATCCAAGACCATAAAGTCTATAATCAAATTTAATGGAGATTTTTTGGTGTAGTTATTCTTGATTCTGAAACCTATGAAATAAAAAACAAATTATCTGACCTTCTCATATGAGTACCCCATGGTGAAATAGGAATGGGATAGTCATAAAAGATTCTGTAGGTCAAAGGGACGAGGAGACAAAAGGCATATATATAGTCAGCTGTATAAGTCCTCTGAAGTCCTGAAAGGTACCTGTTACCACTGTCCATATACCCTGGGAATGTTCCTTTATGAGGGCCCAGTTCTGTTCCCCAAGAGTGATTCCCCATTCCATTGTCTTCTGTTATTCTTGACTGTTCTCTCTTTGGATTCTTGGATTTACACACTCACACATTTTCTTTCAATGTAAAAAAAAAAATGCTCTGTACTTAACAATGCATTTGCTTTGTTAGCCTGTTACTTGCCCACAGAAAGGCCCAAAAGTCTTTTAGAAACTTGAACAGTATCATCCCATTTTTATCTAGTCTGGTATGGCCATTTGTTAATAAAACTCTCTTAAACATCTGTGAAATTGCTACGTATCAAATTGAGGCCCACTCTAGTCAAGCAGGAATCCACCAACAGTTCTTTTTGAGACCAGCCTTTCTCTACTCTGGACATTTCAGGCTTTTATGGACAATGTCATAAAGATCCTTAGAATCTCTTTTGTCTGACTCATCTGCTCTCAGTGGAGGGTGATTTTGCTCTTCAGAGACATTTTAAAATGTCAGGAGACATTTTTTGGTTCTCACAATTGGAATGAAGAGTGGTGTTCTGTCATTTAGTGGGTAAAGGCCAAGGATATTCCTAAACATCTTCCAGTGAGCAAGACACTCCCCACAGTGAAGAATTATCTAGTCCCAAATGTCAATAGTATTGAGGTTGAAAACCCCTGGTCTAGTTTGTAGTATCTTCTAGGCACTAACATAAATAGTTGGGAAGTTTTAAGAGAAGTTTGTGATTCGTACAGCCATACCATACCCTTGCCTGAATATTTCTCCTTAAACTGCATTTTCTTTAAAAATCATTTATAAGTTAGAGAGGATAAACTGAGAGTCAAGTTTATTTTCTAACCCAGCAAGTCCTGTTTGTCTGTCTGCCCTCTAAATTTTGCTTACATATTAAATAGTCCCTTGTTTAGCTCAGCTGCCTGTTATAATACCTTATTTTGTGTGGTTAACCTAACAAACGTTTCTGGCATTCTTTCTAACCAGACCCAAAAAGTTTTAGGAACTTTTCTGAGATTTCAAAATACTACAAGTGACAGCTTTGCCAACTGTTTCAGGCCCACACAAGCGGCCATTTTTCTAGCATCCAAAACAATCTCCTCACCAAATTTTTCAGCCTTTCCTAACAGTTTTTCCCCTCTTTTCTGGACTGCATTAACAACTTCCTTGTTGCCACTGACTGTCACATGGTCCCAAAGCCAATGTCATGAGCAGTGACTCATTTCTGGTACCAATTTCGATACCAGTTAACTTTTTTTTCTGCATAATAAACCATATCCACTTTGAGTAACAGAAGAAAAAAAAAGCCCCAAATATTTATTTAGTTCACAATTCAATGGGTCATCAGTTTGATCTGGACTCAGCTAGGTGGTCCTTCTTCGGGCACTGGACATGTTTTCTCATGCATCTGCATTCAAATGTTGGTCATTAGGAAAGTATTGCTTTGCAGAGCTGACTGGCTGTCAGTGGGGCAGTGGGACTGACTGGACTACATGTCTCTCAACTTGCAGCAGGCTACCCCAGGATCAAGCACAAGAAAGTGCATTTCAGGTGTCTGTTCCTTTGTCATGTTTGATACTGACCCATTATCCAAAAGATCAAAACAAAAATTACATGTTCAAACCAAGATTCAGTTTAGGAAGGGATTATCCAAGGTAATGGTCACAGAGAAGCATAAACACACCATAATAAACCAGAGGGTATGTTTTAAAACCACTTTACTGAGATTGGTTAACATATCAAAAGGTGTACATATTTAAATATGCAACTCTGAATTTGCAGAGAAGTATATACCATGACACCATCACTGTGAGCAAAGTCATAAACCTATCCATCGCCTCCCAAAGTTTCCTCCCACCCTGTTTATTATTATAATTGTTGTGTGTATGTGGTAGAAATATTTAACATAATATCTGCCCTCTTAAAATGTTTAAGTATATAATATTTCTAGTTTTATGCACCATGCTGTGGTTAGGTCTCCAGATCTTTATTATCTCTATTTATCTTGTATAACTGAAACTTTGGACTCTTTAACCATCACCATCCAATTTCCCCTTCCCCACAAACAACTTAAATGTTCATCAACAGATAAATGGATAAATAATGTGTGGCATAGGGACACCTGGGTGGCTCAGTCATTAGGTGTCTGCCTTCGGCTCAGGTCATGATCCTAGGGTCCCAGGATCAAGCCCCACATCGGGCTCCCTGCTCAGCCGGAAGCCTGCTTCTGCCTCTCCCACTCCCCCTGCTTATGTTCCCTCTCTAGCTATTTCTCTCTCTCTGGCAAATAAATAAATGGTGTGGTATATACATACAGTGGAATATTAGTCAGCCTTAAGAGAGAAGGAAATCCTGCCACCTTTGACAGCATGGAGGGCCTGGTGGGCATTATGTAAATGGAATACAAATACTGTGGTCTCACTTATATAAGAAATATAAAATAATCAAACTCATATAACCCCAAAGTTTTAAGAGTTTTCTTAACAGGTCTTAATTAGTAACAACAACAATTATGAAACATTAGATTAACTCCTTTAGTAGTAAAAATAATTCTTCACAAATGCTGCAGAAAGTCTATCATTTTTGTTACAGTTCAGTAAATTCTCATAAAAATTATGAAAATTGTAGGGAAATAATGGAAATGTATTATATATGACACCATGGCACAATCAAGTTCCATTATGATAATACAAAGTGAAAACTCCAGACAGGTGATCTCTACATGTAATTTTGAAAGGGAATTTGGATCAAGATTTATTAGCTTAGTCCCTGAATTTTAGCCCCAGTCCTAAACCCATAATGCATTATTGTAGTAGCTTCTGTGAATTTGTGGAAATCAGATGAGGATCCCTACTGTTATATAGCCAAGGAAGAAAAGCCAAGAAAGAGAAGCCAAAGAGAGATGAGACATCTGTACTCAGGAGCCTTTCCCCACCCCTCTTTGTTTATTGTCTTATTGTTCCAGGAGAGAGACCTACACTGGAATTTTCCTTATTCTGTTTCTATCTTTTAACACTTTAAGAGTTTCATGGCATGGATTTCTCCACACACACACACAGCCAGTGTGTTTTCAAATGGTCTTTTTTTCCACTATTGGTGAAAAGGAGACTCAAAGAAACTTGACTGGGTGTGTATTGGACTGCGTGTGTAAACTCAGAAGAGAAGCAGACCCCTAATTGCCCATTCTACTCTAATGCATAAATGATGCTGTCATCTATGGAAAAAAAAATAATTTTAGGCTACATTCAAATATGAAAGCCTAATAATCTGGCAAGATAAGAATACTCAAAAACTTAATTTATGATACCTTGATTTTTAGTAAAACAAAACAAACCCAACAAACCATAAAAATAAATTATTTTTTAAAAAATGACATTTTGGCCACCAGAGATACTCATGCATCCTTTTCCAAGGTTTTGGAAATTTAATATATATAGAGAGATGGGGAGAGAGAGAGAGAGAACTCTCCAACCCATACTCCAGATCAAGGAAAGATGAACATAAAAATCCCTACTGCAGGTTGCATTTCTTCTAGGTATAGTAATATCTTGAGATATACACATCTAACTTGAATCTAACTCAATTGATTAGCTTTGTGACACAAACATTAGCTGTCAAGAAATTGGTTTTGTTTTGTTTTGTGGCAGTCGTAATAATTAGAAAATTTCTAATTCTTTTTTTTTTTTTTTGCATTTTTGGCTTTTGACTATCTCTTGAAATTAAAAAAGACTTGAGGAATAAAGTTGTGTGTTGATGATATTTGCCCTTTTCTTTTTGAGTGGAGTAATTAACAAATTAAAATTCATGCTCTTACAGAATACTTTTGGGGGAGGGAAATGGAAACTAATATTATGGTAAATCTTGAAATGTGTCTAAAATCTATTACTGTTACTTTAGATCCAGATATATGTCAAAGCTCTCTTAACCCTTTTTCTGGTAATTGAAAAACTATCCTGAATCATCTTAAAAACTAGGTTCCTTTTCTACTTTTCTTTGGCACTGTTGGAGTATTAGGATTTCATGAAATCATAGTTATTTATGAGTAATAATGTGAATTTTATAACTAAATTTACAGTGATGCCTTTACATGAAACTAAATTTACAGTGATGCCTTTAGATGAAATTTACAGTGATGCCTTTAGATGCCTTTAGTAATAATGTGAATTTTATAAATAAATTTACAGTGATGCCTTTAGATGCCTAATTAAGAATTAATGGATGAACCTTTGGAGTAATAGATTTATTTTCCAACAATGAAACAAATAGTCATGGAGTGTGTAATAATACCACTCTCAATGACACCACAACAGCAAAATGATCACATAATTAAATAAACAAATATACAACTAAAATAAGCATGATTCTAATTATATACTGGCTATCCTAGGATTAATTAGGATATGATTATAGTAAATACATCAATTTATCCATATCTGTATGAAACAAATCCACTGGATGGCAATTAAACCAAAAAAATCAAGTAAAAAATATTTTTAAAGATTTTATTTTTAAAAAATATTTTATTTTTAATTATTCACAGAAACCGTGATATAGTATAGCACAGCCAAGTATTTATGATTTAAACATCAAATTGATGTTTGTGATTTGTGAAATGACAATAAAGAATATCTAAAGGTAAATATCATTTCTTTAAAAGACAACCATGATGCAAATATATGTCAATATCGTTTCGGTAAAATGTATTTCTATGCATCTCCTTTTTATGTTCTAGTTCATTACACAATTTTTAAAATTTTATTTATTTATTTATTTGCTTATTTATTTATTTATTTGAGACACAGAGAACTTGTGGGGAGGAGAGACCAGTGGGGAGAGGCATAGCGAGAGGGAGAAGCAGACTCCCTGATGAGCAAGGAGCCCAATCTAGGGCTTGGTCCCATGACCCTAACTGAGATCATGACCTGAGCCAAAGGCAGATTATTGAGAATTTCTATTTTGGGCACCTGGGTGGCTCAGTGGGTTAAGCCTCTGCCTTCAGCTCAGGTCATGATCTCAGGGTCCTGGGACTGAGCCCCACATGGGGCTCTCTGCTCAGCAGGGAGACTGCTTCCCCCTCTCTCTCTGCCTACTTTCGATTTCTCTCTCTCTCTGTGTCAAATATATAAATAGATAATCTTTAAAAAATAAAAAGAAAATTTCTATTTTGCTTTGGATGTATTCCTATATACTGGGATATTATACACTTTTTACTTGAGTATTTATCTTTAATTTTTTTATACTTTTTCCATTTTGCTTTTCATTTTAAAAATTAGTTTTAACTGTGTTATCTATTTACCTGGATTCACTCTGCCTCAAACACTTTTGACAATGCTTTATGTCTTTTGTTTTTCAATTGAGAATCTGTATGCAATTATTTTGCATAATATATAAATAACCTCCTCAACTGGCTCCAGTGTTAATTCTCTCTTTATTCAAAATTAGTCCTCATACAGATTAAACATGAGTAATCATTTATTGCCTTGTACGTTATTATAATTCATCACAGAAGTTCTTCATATAAAAGCAGTAGATTTGTCATACTCAAACTGTGGCACCTGAACCAAGGTAAACCATGACTAATATAATATATTAGAGGTGTTTTAACATTCCTTAGGAAGAAATATGGAGATATCATCACATTGAATTGTAACATATCATTTTTTAAACTCCTATTTTTTTTCTTGAGCCTTTGGAACCCTGCTTGTTATTTACTAGTTAATGAAAGCAAATACCAAATGCACAAATGGGTTGCAAATTCATTGCCAAATGCCTAGTTACTTTGAGTCATGCAAGACCAGTATTTAGCAAGCTTGTTACGGAACGACAGCTACGTTACGCACTGCTACATTTTCAAAGTCATTTCACTGAAGGAGAAATGATTAATGAGCAGCTGATGCAATGACCTCCTGCTAGGATTAATAAAGAGGAGACCACCACAGCCAACGAAGCACTGATCATAAGTTTTTATCTTATAAACACGTTTATGCCAGCTCCAGATTCATGGCATTTTTATGGAAATTTAAATCTTTCCCAATGGTAGAATGCCTCCATTAATGAACATGAAAATGCAAACAGAGTTTTATTACCATCAAATGAAGAAAGACCCAGGAGTGCTTCATGGGGTGCCGAGAGCTGCACAATTGATCCTTGGGCTCTTTTAATGCTATCAGTTCAGCGAAATCTCTTTCAATCTACTGGATTTATAAAATGTGTGTGTTCATTTGTGTGTACATCTGAAATATTATTTTCTTCTAAGTCTAAGGCAGACAATTTCACCTCATTATGAGCAATTCTGGTCAGGAAGCACCCTTAGAAGTTTTATTCAGTAATGCATTTTACCTATATTGGAAATTTCTAATCATAACTCGATTTCTACAACAGCACAGAATGGAGGAATTATCACCAGCTCCTTTGAATTCTGTCATCACAATAATGTATGAGTTCACAATGCTTCTCAACTCCAGATTATGGGAGTCAAGAAGATGGTAAATTATGGCATCAGTCTCGAAAAATGACATCAGAAATAACATCAGGAGGGACATTTCAATGACTTCAGAAATCCACTTCCAAAGTGCCCAGGCACCATTAGGACACACACCAACAGCCAATACAAAATCCCCAACCAAGTTCCATCACAGTAGCATTTTGAGATAATAAAGGTCACGAAAATCTTGAATGTTTTACAAAGCAACATTAGGACAGCAGACCAGGCTTGTTGGCATACTTAAAGCTGACAGAATCTGGAAAGGACAAAATAAAACTGGTGTTAAGGAGGTTAATAGTTTTATTAGATAAATACGAATGAATCAATAAATGAAGAGAATGAATTAATCGGAAATATGGGGGGTGCCTGGGTGGCTCAGTCGTTAAGCGTCTGTCTGCCGCTCGGGTCATGATCCCGGCATCCTGGGATCAAGCCCCACATCGGGCTGCTTGCTCAGCGGGAGGCCTGCTTCTCCCTCTCTCACTCCCCCTGCTTGTGTTCCCTTTCTCGCTGTGCCCCTCTCTCTGATGAATAAATAAATAAAATATTAAAAAAAATCGGAAATATGGAGGCTTCTTTGATTTTGTTTACTAGTGAGTGCCAGCCAGGCACTGTGTGTTCAAGTTTGTTCACCAGTGGTGTGTTCAAGTTCAGTTTGTTCTGAACTTGAACACACCACTGGGTAACCATTTGATGATCTGGCAGAATACTGATATGGGCAGAGTATTTCTACCTAATTAAAACAGTGGAAAAATCACACAAAACTAGGTTTGATCAAATGACATTTGTATTAGTTGATAAAGTCTACATTCATAATCTCAGTTTTCATGGTTCCAAACAGCATAAAATGGCTCCTATGCTCAGGGTCTCACCAGCGTGCTCTCAAGCCTCATCTTCTCTTCATTCTAGAGCTAAGGATCCTGTTCCACGCTCATGTAGTTGCTCGCAGAATTCAATAACATTGGGTTATAGGATGTAAATCCCTGTGTTCTTTCTGGCTGTCAGCCAGCAGCTGTCCTTAGCTCTTAGGTTAGAAGGTCTTCAAAATGCTGATGGTTCAGCAATTCCTTTGCACGTGGTTCTATCAGAGGCCCTGTAATACCATGGTAGCTTACTTCTTCAGTAACACAGAGAATTTCACTCCAGTTTGCTAAGGTGGAGTCTTCTATAATGCAATTGAATCCCATCACTCTTATTATATTTTATTAGGACATGACTAAAAGAAGGTCACCTTCAGATGTATCTACCACCAAAACAAACAAAACAATACTTTGTAAGTAAAAAGTACTACAAATAAAAGTAAAAACAAATAATGACAGAAGAAAACAACCAATATGACAAATATTCAAAATATTTAGCTCTACCTCATTATCAATAAATGAACAGAGAAATATCAATTCTGTCAATCATTCTGTCTTCTGAATTGACAAATCTTCTTTAATTTTAATCTTAGTATAGGACTCAGTGCTACTGAAGTGAGCATAGCAGGATGGGCACTCCTGTATAGTCCTCGTAGAAGTACCTTCTTTATGAGAAGCAGAGGTTAGGCAATATCAGAGCCTTTACCTGTCTTCACTCCTGCCTTGTCAGGGAGATCACTGCTATGTTCCCATAAGTAGGAAGAGCACTGAAAATTCTTTAAGTCTGTAAATCAGTTTTACAAATTGTTACACTGTTTGGACAATCTGCAAGGCTAATGTGCGTAATAATTACCGAAAGGAAACTTTCCATCTCCAAGAAATGAAAAGTGAATGCCTTTCCTAGAATTATAAAGGTAACACGGTCTGAGCTCTGCATTCGCCAGGCACAAAGAACCAGAGGGAAATACTGCAGTGCAAGGCGTGTCAGATACACAGGGCCCTGGTACACTACAGTCCCTGCGGATGAGGACCCCTGTAGCTGTAACCCAGAGTCAGAATCGGACATAGACCAACTCCAGCAGGAACTGCTGCTACGTTCAGATCTTTCACTGCCCTCATCCAAACAGTCACCAAATAATAATGATTCCATTTGCTGTTTACCTCTAAATCCCTTCCATGATTGCCAGCGTGCTGCCCGATTCTCCTCACTTCAATTCTGGATTGCTGCAGCTGCCACGTGCCTGTCTTACCTCCAATTTTACTCACTTCCTGAATGCCAACCAAATGACCTATAGAAGGAAAATCCTCTGTGTTTTGGTTTTTTTTTTTTTTTTAACTTTGTGTTATCTTTCTTGTTTGCTCTCAGCACAAAATCTGAAACCCTTCCTGTGCTGTCTTTAAATAGTCCTTTACATAATTCTTTCACTCATCTTCCTCCATTCTCTTCTTCTCCCTCTTCTCTCCCATCGTCTAACTTCTGGAACCACTTGTTTTTGGAGCAGAAAATGTTATTTCTTGCCACCAAGCCTTTTGACATATTCTGTCATCCAGATGATACTGTCTATTTTCTCCACTTTTTACCAGCTATCTCTCACTCTTCCTTCTGATCTAGCTTAGCTGTGCCTTTCTAGGGACTTTCAAGAATTTTCTCTGAACCACCCACACATGCGTCAGACTGTGTATACTCATCACAATTGCCCAGACATATCAAAAAATGCAAGGGTTTTTTTAGTCTGCCCTGAAAGCTCTGTGTGGGACAATACTATTTTCCTTGACCTTGTTTTTCCAACCTAATGTTCAGCAGTTAGCATATATATACTTTTTACAAAGACTTATTTATCTATTTGACTGAGAAAGAGAGTGTGGGGGGATAGGGGCCAAGGGAAAGAGAGCGACAATCTCAAGCAGACTCCCCACTGAGTGCAGAGCCCTTCAATCTCAGGACCCTGAGATCATGACCTGAGCCAAAATCAAGAGTCAGTTACTTAACCGACTGAGCCACCCACGCACCCCAGCAGTTAGCATATTTTAATAAAGATGTGATAAATGAACAAGGGATCTAAATATTCAGATGCCTTCCCTGAGGTCTTAGCAGTCCAAGGATCACCCTGTAACTGCTCATAAAATCACAAGTGATTTCAGACCTCAGAATACAGGGTAGATGCTGCCTACAGAGTGGCTCACTGGATACTTAGGTTCTAGAGCCACCTCAGCTGAGAGCCGGGAAGGAGAAGGAAAACCAGGGGCTTAGCTCAGCTAAGGTTTTACAGCCCAGTCTCTCACAGATGGCCTGTGAAGGAATACCTCTGTGTGCGCTTGCTTATAGTTCTTTCCACCCATAAAATGATCATCCCATCTTTATGGCTAACTCCTCGGGGGAGGCACTGTGAGGATTCGTGCCTTCATTGTTGCAATGTATGCATTGGTATTCCTTGAATAAAGACACTCTACAAATACAAAGCTTTTTTGTTTGTTTGTTTTTTTGTCTGTCATGAGTCCAGATGCCCTACCCACAGTCCAACCTATCCAACCTATTTGATTTCGTGCTACCAAACAGCTGCCGGCACCCACCAACAGCATCTGGTTCCATTTCCTGTTGGCAAGGGCCCCATTAGCAGTAAAACAGCTAATGCTTTTTAGATGGCCTCATGATTACAGCTTTTATGGGTACCCCAGGTAATTGAGTTAATAAATTTAATTGCCAGCGCTGACACCTCTCCCACCTGCCTCCACTCCTCTAACTTCTTCCCCAGCTCCTCCTAGTCTCCTCACAAAAAAAAAAAAAAAAGAGGCAGAGAAACCATTAATAAGAATATGCATCTAATAGGACAGGTGACCTCACAAAACACTTCTGAATGACTTCAAAATGTCACCGAGTCCACCCCAGTTTGTTTATAGCAGCATGTGGTGCCATGACTCACATTTACTACCCTTTTCCTTTCAAGCTAATTTATAGAACTGTCCACACTACATAGAGCAATACCCAGAGTATAGAGTGCATTGCCACAAAGATTTCCAAGGAAATATTTATAGTTGCATAGGAGAATATGGGCACAGATTTCTGGATTTTTCAACTTATAATTCATAGACTACATTGTAAATCATGTTGAAATATTACGTATTGCAGAATAAAACAACAACAGAGAAGAGACAATTGAAAACCGAAATCTTCTCTTGGGAGGCATTTTTAAGATCTTGCTGAAAGAATAACAGATCCTGGATTTGCAATATCTATTTCTCTCAGGAAGACAGTTTCCTGGTTGTCTCTGGGTTGTTTTTTAGTTTGTTACTCTTAGAAACTCATCAGTATTATCACTGGCTACTACCATATGCCCAACTCTCCTGTCGTCCCAAATTAAATCATTTACCCCCTTGTAAAACAAAAGGCGTTATCCTCTCTCTGCCTAATTCAAAGAGGCTGGTGGGCATATCAATAATTCAGATAATTATCAATATTCATATCAATAATTCAGCATGACGCTATATTCTATGCAGCCCAACATGGATTGTCCAGATTGCTTTCATGCCCAACTCTACCCCAGTGACCCCTTAAATTCCTTTTTAAGATCACTGGGTTCTGGGCTCCTGTCTCATTGGTCTGTGTGGTTTCATCCTCAGTATCCGAAATATTAATCCGAATCAGAACTGAAAATGAAACCCAAGAGGCTGCCATTTATTAATTCATTATTTCCATATATTAAGTATTTCACAAATATCATATTTAATCCTCACATCTTATAAGACAGCGCGTTGTCAATCAGGGGTAATTTCTTCCCCCAGGGTACATTGGCCAATGCCTGGAGACATTTTTTGTTGTCACGACTAGATTGGTAATACTGGTCTGGTGGGGAGAGGCTAAGAATGCTGCTGAATATCGTACAGAGCATTAGAGAGCCCCCATCACAAGAATTATGTAGCCTAGGGGCACCTGGGTGGCTCTGGGTTAAGCCTCTGCCCTCAGGTCGGGTCATGGTCTTGGGCTCCTGGGATCGAGCCCAGCATCAGGCTCTCTGCTCAGCAGGAGTCTGCTTCCCCTTCTCTCTTTGCCTGCCTCTCTCCCTACTTGTAATATCTCTCTCTGTCAAATAAATAAATAAAATCTTTAAAAAAAGATTTATCTAGTCTAAAACATCAATAGTGCTGAGGCCAGGAAACCCCACTATAAGGTATTCCTTCCACTGTAAAAAAAAAAAGGAAATAGAAGCTCAGAAAAGTGCCAGAGCTCACCTGGCATCACTCAGATTATAAAAGGTTGAACATGAATTCAAATCTAGGTTTATCTAATTCATCTAACCTATCTAAGTTCAGTCTCTTTCTGCAGAGCAATCTAGCCTCCAGGAACTTCTAGAAACCAGGAAGGTGCATGGAAGTATTCAGGCAGGAGGCTTTGTAATTGCTAAGCCCCCCAAGTCACATTCCATCCTGAGGATTTTTTTTTTTACATTTTTATTTATGTATTTTACAGAGAGATAGAGAGCACAAGCAGTCAGAGTGGCAGGCAGAGGAAGACGGAGAAGCAGGCTCTCCGCTAAGCGGGGAGCCCAATGCAGGGCTCCAGCCCAGGAACCTCGGATCATGACCTGGTCCAAAGGCAGATGCTTAGCTGACTGAGCCACTCAGGCGCTCCTATCCTGAGGCTATTTTTCTAAAGATCACCCGCTACAAAAATTGTTGCGACCACTGTCAAAGCCCACCGCTGTCTGCAGGGCAAGTGGACCTGTGATCCCTTTGGCTACACAGTTCTGCTTGGGGATGTCATACCTTCACAGCTACAAAATGTAGCTCTGTCAACAGAAGTCATAGATGGATCTGAAATGACTCGTGTAAGGCAAGTTTATGTTATGAAAATGGCAAACACTTATAAAAACAAAGGTCAGTTACTACTGAGAAAGGGATACTAGAGAATATTAGCTGAAAGAGAAATAAGAGATGCCAAGGCATAGCAAGAACCAGAAGCTGACAAGGGCACCTGGTTTCCAGAGAGCTTTCTACAGGTTTCTTACAGGAAATCCTGGTGACGAGTGATTTTTGTCCTTATTATCAAGAGCTTCCCAGTAAATTAAGCTTCCTATATTTTATTTCTTAATGCTTTTTTGCCATTCTTAAGAAAAAAGAGTGTGCATTGCAAAATCTAATTTTGGATGTGAAAATTAATTAATCTGCTTAAACTCAAATATGTTTTATAAAATGTGTTCTCTTTTTTCTTTTCCTCTGATCATGGATGTTTTCAATAAATACCAAATACTTCTTTTTTTCTTAAACTGATTTACCTAAAGTGTTTATATGAAAAGAACAAAGATTTTCTAAGATCCTTAAGCTTTTCATTTTTTTCCCCATAGCTTATATTCTATCATCATTTAGTGCACCTAGAGTTATTTCTATTTTTTCTGGTATGGTTCTCCTTTAGAGTTAAGATACCTAAACTCTAGTAAATTGCTTGGCGTAGGAGGGTGGGAGTGAGAGTGGGAGGAGGACAAGAGAAATCAGTCCAGAGATGGACCTGGTTTAGGGAACAGAAGGGGAGAGAGAAATACGCTGAAATCAGAGACCACAGGTAAGACCGGGGTGAAGTGAAGCAAGGTGAGGACTAGGAAAACGGTCATAGAAATTCTAGACATTGAACCTGAGATGGAGACTGTGAACCCAAACCCGGAATGCTTGTTATAGATGGAGTAGTATTTAGAAAGGGAACAGGTGTGGGGCAGTGAGGCCAGGACAGGACCCGTGGGGGGGAGCCCTAAAATGTTTGAGCCGAAGAACCTTTGTTGTAAATGGGAGAACAGGCTAGTACCGCAAATGAGTGGTCGAGGTAGAATTTGAACCCAGATCTCCCTTCTGGTCTAGTGTCTCCAACAGAGGAGGAAATGTGTTCTGAAAGGTTTAAACTTCATAAGCCACCCATTCAGAGACTTGTGCTTCTTTCTCACTTGCTCATGATCACCAGGGAATTCTGCAGTTTAGTCCTGAGCTCCATATCTGTGCGCATGTGATTGATTTGGGATTTAGCCGAGCCTCTTTTGCCTCGGCTAAATTTTAGCTTGAGATCAGTTCTTCAGATCCGTAGTTGCCCTTTTGGCTTCTATAGTTTCTGGTTGTGGTCTCCTATGATCTTTATTGAAATCTGTTCCTTGGTCAGGGGCCACAGACGGCCACAAGCCCGCGGGTGCTCTACTGCCACCTACAGGCAGAAAGCAGTACTAGCTCACTGTGCCGGGACGTTCCTCTGCTGGTCAGGGTTAGGTACTTGTGAAAGCCTTCCATCTCCAACCAATTTTTTCTCACCTTAAAAGCGGAGAAGTACATTAGTTTTTACTGACACTCTTTGCAGTCATTGGAGATCGTCTTTGATCTTGTACGAAACTTTCAATTGTCACAGTGTCCTGAAGTTTCTGTCCTATCACCAGTTATTTTTTTTATCACCATGAAATCAAATTTCATATACTGTAGGTCCAAAACAGCTTGCTATGTTCTGCGCTCATAACCATAATTAAAACCTATTTGAAGGAATCAAATATCCATTCCTTTCCTGCCAATGGCACCCAGAATTTGGGGGGAAAATCGTGTTCCCGCAGAACATGGATGCTAAAGGTACTTACTGTCTTTCCCGCACCCTTGTAGCCCGCCGGTTGGCAAAAAGATAACGGGAGAAGAGAGTGCTACAAGATTTGTATTATGACAAAATATTACATTTTGGACAATAAAGCAGATGGTTACAGTTCCAGGAACAACAACAGCAAAAATGCATGTATCCCTTCCTTTCTTTCTCTCTCTCTGTTTCTCTCTCTCTGTATGCATATGTACATGCAAAATGTACATGAATATATATGTTAAAAACAAAGCATGGACGGTTGGATGGCTGGGGGAGAAAATAATTTGTCAATCTGGAACATAGACCTACCCATGTACCTCTCTTGCTAATATGACAAAATTAAGAAATAGGGGGGAAAATTGTGGCATTTTCAAATTATCTTTAAATAATGGAAAAATATTTTAAAACATATGTCACATATGAAAATTAAATATATAAAATAGATAAAAGCATAAAGTAATTTCCTTTTAAGAGAATAAGCATGGGTTTGTGAGCAGAGGGGACGGGGAGAGGAAGAGGGACAGAGAGAATCTTAAACAGGCTCTGCTCCCCAGTGTGGAGCTGGATGTGGGGCTCAATCTATGACCCTGAGATCATCACCTGAGCTAAAATCAAGAGTCTGATGCTTAACCAACTAAGCCATCCAGGCACCCCAAACATAAAGTAATCTTTTTTTTTTTTTAAGATTTTATTTATTTATTTGACAGATAGATCACAAGTATGCAGAGAGGCAGGCAGAGAGAGTCGGGGGGAAGCAGGCTCCCTGCCGAGCAGAGAGCCCAATGTGGGGCTCCATCCCAGGACCCTGAGATCATGACCTGAGCCGAAAGCAGCGGCTTAACCCACTGAGCCACCCAGGTGCCCCCTTTATTACTTTATTAACATAAAGTAATCTTAAACCTTCATTCTATCAAGACCTCTGAGGAATTCTCTGGCATTTGAGATAGTCATGGGACTATCTCAAAGCATAAGTGGCAGATCACTGGTAGGATGCAAAATCTAGACTCTAAAGTGAGACCTACCTGGGAATAAGTGCTGGTTACTAGCTAAGTGACTTTGAGGTCACTTAGGGAGTAAGTGAGGAGATTGTATCTCTTTTGGGGATTCATCCATGAAAAACGGGTAGAAGAGTAGAGCGACACCTTAAAACAAATTTTCTTTGCCAAATTTCCCATTGACCATACATCTCTTTTCTTTGAATTTTCAAAACACATACATGGGGAAATGGAAAACTGGATGGGTAGATCCCCTTCCTAGACTTCTCCTCTGATTGAGGGGAGTTAGAGAATGCCCCATAGTTACCGTGGCCACTAGCAGTTTGTCATCTACATTTAGGATTTGGGCCCTGAGCGTGGTTGCTAAGACACTTCTTCTGCCCCTCCCTTCCATTCCAGGGCAGGGGGCTTAACAAATCCAAGAATCTCATTCACTCTTAGTTGAAAACCACATTTCTTTTTTGTCAACAACAGTGGCATGAATATCAGGTAGTATAGAATATGTCAATCCGAAGACAAGTAAAAACCAAGGCACTCCAAATATGCCAAGGCAGAGACTTTGCAGGAAGCACTTGGGCTGTACAGAATCTTCGTCTTGCAATAGTAAAATGGTACAAGTGCAGTAGTAATAGGAATTATGCTAACAGTGCCTTTTTCAGTTAGGATAAGAAGAAATGTATTTTCAGGTGTTTGGTAGTAACACCTACATTTGTGTAGATGGTTAAAAAAAAAAAAAAAGATCTTGCTTTTGATTGAAAATGTATCTGTTCACTGCAAAAGCAAAATCAGCTCCAAAAAGAGATGGAAGGGGAATATCACACCTTCACTTTAATCTCTGGGTTCTTGGCCAATTCCTCATTTGAATTGTTGGGGCAAGAGGAAATCTTTATTGCTACACGGAGAACAGTAAGTCTTCTTTTGGAAAGAGCCTGGGTTAATTCTTTGTGGATGAGTCAGAAAAATTCCCCTAACTACCTGGGTTCTCTCCAGGCACAGCAGTTGTTTCTGGTGAAAACACCTAATGTAGATGATAATAGGCCTTTTCCCACTTTTTTCCTCCTTTTCCCTTACTTTCAGTAAGTTAAGGTCTACAGTACTCAATGGGCTTATAGGAAATTCAGTACCAACTTCATGGAAGTCTTCAGTTTAGGATATTGAGATTGGCTGTGGATGAGAATACAAAGCTTTTGACCATCAATTAAAAAAAATCAATTTGGCATAAGTACAATACTAATATTATTAATAATACTAATATTAATACTACTACTAATATTAGTAACTGGTAATATATTAAATATTATATTACATAATTATGTATAATATAAAAGGCTTTATATACAGCCTTTGAGCACTTATTTCTTTGTCCTACAGAAAGACAATTCCTGTCATCACTGGCAACAATTAACTACTCCCACCCCACAGCAAGACAGACATTTTTTTTCCACACACAAGATACTAGGAGACACAGAAAACTCAATTTCATTTAAGGAGTCCAAATATACTTTAAGACCTTGAGTATAACCTTAGTATTGGTATACGTAGCTGAAAACGCATCGGTCTGACAATGTAAAATATGTCAAGAGTTACAGAGTGGATCATCCCTTTGATGTATTATGTCCTCTGGGTATAAAACTATCAAGAGTTACTTGATATAAAGCCCAGTGGCTACCAGAAGTTATATGTACATTCTTCCTCATTTTTTAAAAAAATGAAATAGCACAATATATATTAGAGCTGCGACACATAGTACAGCTTGGGTTTGAAGCCTCCAGTAGAGCAGCGAAGTCGTGAGGACTGTCTGAGAGTTCTACAATACTTCTGTGGAAGAAACTCAGTCTTCTAAATACTTCATTTTACAGATGAATAAACTGAGGACCCAAGTTAATAATCCTAGACAGTAGCAGGTCTGAACAAGAACTAAAATCTCCTGACAAGTACCCTGAGGTTTTCCCAGGGTCCTGCAGCAATTATTTCTCCCCACAGAGCTTGCTTCTTTACTGAGTGCCATGACATTTTGAAATTACAGATTAAGAAATTCAAACTATTAGAGAAAGGAACTTCTGTACACTGTTGGTGGAATGCAAACTGGTGCAGCCACTATGGGGAACAGTATGGAGGTTCTTCAAAAAGTAAAAAATAGGGGGTGCCTGGGTGGTTCAGTGGGTTTAAAGCCTCTGCCTTCGGCTCAGGTCATGGTCTCAGGGTCCTGGGATCGAGCCCCACATCTGGCTCTCTGCTCAGCAGGGAACCTGCTTCCTCCTGTCTCTCTCTGCCTGCTTCTCTGCCTACTTGTGATCTCTGTCTGTCAAATAAATAAATAAAATCTTTTAAAAAAAAAAGTAAAAAATTGAACTACCCTATGGTCCTGTAATCACCTTAGAAGGCATTTACGCCAAGATACACTAATTCAAAGGGATATATGCACTTTTATGTTTATTGTAGCATTATTTACAATAGCCAAATTATGGAAGCAGCCCAAGTGTCCATTGATTGATGAATGCATAAAGAAGATGTGGTATATATTTAAAATGAAATATTAGTCAGCCATAAAAAAGATTAAAATCTTGTCACTTACAACAACATGGATGGAGCTAAAGAATATGGTGCTGAGACAAATCACATATGCAGAATTTAAGAAGCAAAACAAATGAAAGAGAAAGAGGAAGAGGAGAGAGACAGAGAAACAGACTCTTAACTCTAGAGAACAAACTGAGGGTTACCGGAAGGAAGGTGGGGCAGGGATGGGTGAAATAGGTGAAGGAGATTAAAAGTACACTTATCAGGGCGTGCCTGGGTGGCTCAGTGGGTTAAGCCTCTGCCTTTGGCCCAGATCATGATCTCAGAGTTGTGGGATCGAGCCCCGCATCAGGTTCTCTGCTCAACAGGGAGCCTGCTTCCCCCTCTTTCTCTGCCTGCCTCTCTGCCTACTTGTGATCTCTCTCTGTGTCAAATAAATAAATAAAATCTTAAAAATATATATATAAAAAGAGTACACTTATCATGATGAGCATTGAGTAATGTACAGAGTTGTTAAATCACTGTATTGTACACCTGAAACTAATAGAATACTGTATATTAATTATACTACAATTAAAATAAAAAACTTAATAAAAAAGAAATTAAAAATACCTTTCTGTAGTTTCTTGAATTAGTTAGGAGACTGTCATTAAAAGCCTTGCAAAAAAAAGAAAAGAAATAACAGAGGGTGTTTCTGAGCATTCAACAATGACATTGTGAATGCATCAATTTCTATAACCCTTCCCAGCTCCAGCCACTGATTTTCTTCAACAGAGCACTTTGAGCAATAGTGTAGGAGAAAGTGGAGTGAAGGCATGAATAGTTTATAAAGAACCATCAGCAAAGGCACTGGACTGTCCACCCATTCAATGCTGTTGCATCAATCTTTTCCGAAGAGATGCTCTGGGGCCAGTACACTGAAAGCCAATGCTGAGGATACAGACATAAAAGCCAATGTAGCTTTATCACACTAATGCCTCTTCCTCAGGCCAGCTGTGGTCTAACTAAGGCCTTCCTACTGACTTAGTCCAGTACTTTGTCTATATGCCAAGGCCTCTGGAATTCTGGAAGAGCTTAATGGATTGAACAAGCACTCAAGATGCCCAAGCTGGGAATTACACCCTCAAGAGAATGCTTTGGGCAGTGATGAAAGCTCAGGGCATTTATTGTTTATTACTTGTTCACTTAAGACATCTGGGAGATGGAAAGTCCCAAGGTATTTTCAGGAACTTGGTGATATCTTCAAGTCTCTTTTGTTTCTCCTTCTCTGTTGTATTGGTTGGTGATGAAGTCTCTCTCCCCTTATTATAGAAAGAGGGCTACTGAGCTGCAGGCATCATCAGTTTAGAGAATAGCATCTAAGCTAGGAACTGAGAGCATTCTCCTCAAAGGTCTTCCTCTTAATAGGGAGGAAAATCTTTTCCAGAAGTTTCTCAGTGAACATCCTTTTGAATTTTATTAATTTTTGGTCTCACGATAGACCTATATTGGGCAACAAACAGTGAAAAACATTAACATAAATTAACATGATGTGCTTTGCCCAATCAGGATTTACCCTTTGGAAGTGCACCATACCTACCTAAAGAAATCAGTGTTTGCTTAACAAAGAAGAAGGGGAATGCATTGTTCCCCAACTGGGTCACTTCTTCACCATTGCCAGTACCAGTGTCTCTCAGAAAGATTGTAGCCTTATTCTGGCCCAGCATGCAACAAATGGAGGTCAATGTGGATATCAGATTTTCGCAGTTCAAGAACTCTCTTTGGATTTCTTTGGCCTTGCAGTCCTTTCACCTGCAATCACCCCAAAAGTCTCCTGGAACAACCGGCCTCTGAACCCTATGCTTGGAGTCACTGCACTATCAGCATTCTAGGAGCTGCTGTTCACAGAGAGTCCACCAGCAAGGCTTTGACCCTGTCTGCATTGTTTTACAGACGTGGTTATCTCAGAAGAAACAGAAATCAACCACTTCTTTATGCACAGGGGGCGGGGAAATGGGCCACACTTAGGATGTTATGCTTGCCTAAGTGCTGGTAGGTCACTGCTTGAAAACTCCTCAGGTGGGTATAACTTCACATGGGTATAACAATGTATTTTAGGTCCTACTTGTGAGACTTGGTAGGATGGTTAGTTGCAGGGAAAAAAAAAAAAAAGGCAAAAACAAATGATGGTAAGGCACAGCTTGATGAACCGAACTAAACTACTTATGTCTTCAGCTGTTCAAAAATGCAAAGATACAGTATTCACCAAAATTAAAGAAGCATATATACCTCTTTATGAATTTTCCAATGTATCACCCACAAAAAGGAAAACAGGGCAAAGCCTGTTGCTGGACATTCTCCTGTAGCAAACTGAGACACTGCATCCAAGGATATCTAGTCTTTAGAGACACTAGTCCCTCCACTAGGATACCACCTATCTTCTCCCTCCTGGATAACTCTCCTTTTGAGTCTCCAAAAGAATCTAGAATTCCATATTCCAAATGTATTTTAAGGAAAAGGATCAAATCTCATTAAAGCTTTCAGAGCACCATGAATCTAACATTTATAAAGCTTGTCACATTGCCAATGTAAATTTGTTTTATAAAAAGGACTTAATTTGTTTTTAAATTAATGCTTTTTAAAATTTAATCTTTAATTTAATTTAATTTTATGTCTAATGAATGCATTTTTTTCTACCATTCGAAAGTTAACTGAATGAGGATTGATTCTTTTCGCCATTGCTTTACCTAGCATAGGGCCTAGAACATAAAAAATAGGTGATGGATATTAACTAAACTTACCATGGTGATCATTATACAATATATCCGAATGGCTATGTACACCTGAAACTAATATGTTTGGGGTTGTTTTTTTTTTTAAGATTTTATTTATCTATTTGAGAGAGAGATCACAAGTAGGCAGAGAGGCAGGCAGAGAGAGAGGAGGAAGCAGGTTCCCCGCCGAGCAGAGAACCTGATGCAGGGCTCCATCCCAGGACCCTGAGACCAAGACCTGAGCCAAAGGGAGAGGCTTACCCCACTGAGCCACCCAGGTGCCCCAAGAAACTAATATAATGTTATATGTCAATTATATCTTAATGTTAAAAATAGTACTCTTCTTCTAAAATAATAATTTTTTCCCTATGTAGGCATTTCTCAGGCCTGGGTGCCCTAGTCAAGACAGAAAGTAAGGGACGCCTGGGTGGCTCAGTGGGTTAAAGCCTCTGCCTTCGGCTCAGGTCATGATCCCAGGGTCCTGGGATCGAGCCCCGCATCGGGCTCTCTGCTCGGCAGGGAGCCTGCTTCCCCCTCTCTCTCTCCCTGCTTCTCTGCCTACTTGTAATCTCTGTCTGTCAAATAAATAAATAAAAATAAAATCTTTAAAAAAAAAAAAAGACAGAAAGTAATACTCACTGATTCCTACCTCACAAAATATGATCCTTTCTAAAATCAGATCTCCACAATGCCCACCACCTCATACATTTCCAGAAAGGTAAGTAAATATCCACTAATTGCCTGCAATTTACTAAATTCCACCAGCAATTTATCCTTGAGTATTATGCTAATACTCTGATGTTCCTGCCAGATGGAGCAGCACAAACCTTTCAAAATGCTAGAAGTTTCTGCACATGTTTTCAGTATTACTGTGTTAGTAGGTAGCTTCTTCTCCATCACCATCTTCCCAATTTTTTGCAAACCTAGAGATATCATCAGTCTGGACTTAACCTCTTATATATTCTGAAATTAATACTTAATCTCAACTTATATAATCACTCATATACTCTGTATCAGTGTAAGATGCATTGACTTTCCCCTGGCTACAACTGCTGCTGTCATCCTATTCATCTTTATACTTCTCTACCTCTGTGGATTTTTTTAAATATTTTATATATTTATTTGACAAGAGAGAGACACAGCGAGAGAGGGGACACAAGCAGGGGGAGTGGAAGAAGGAGAAGCAGGCTTCCTGCCGAGCAGGGAGCTTGAGGCCCTGCAATCCCAGGACCCTGGGATCGTGACCTGAGCCAAAGGCAGAGGCTTTAACCCACTGAGCCACTTAGGCGCCCCACCTCTGTGGTTTGTTAACCTCCATTATTTTCAATAGAAATAAATCCCAGTTCTTAGGATGTTCTTTAAAACTGTCCAATTTCCAAAATGTCTGTATAATGCATATACTCCCAGACTTATAATTCTGGATCATATAAAATGGAAAGCAAATCAAAAAACCCATGTTTCTGTAATTCCTGACATCAATACTGCCAAGTCACTTTATTTACCAACACAGAATTCCGTTTTGTTAAATAATGTTATAGTCCTCATCTTAGGACTCCATAATTCACAGAAACTGTAGCTAAAGACATCTCATTAATAACAATAACTTTACAAAAATCTCTAGGAGAAGATGTCCATTCATTTATTTTTTTTTCTTTAAGCTTTTTTACTTAAACATATAATGTAACCCCACCACCCTCTCCCAACCCCTCTCCCCCCCACCACCCTCAGTTTGTTTTATGACATTAAGAGTCTCTTTTGGTTTGTCTCCCTCCCGATCCCATCTTGTTTCATTTTTACTTTTCCTACCACCTTAACCCCCACCCCCGTTGCATCTCCACTTCCTCATATCAGGGAGATCATGTGATAGTTGTCTTTCTCCAGTTGACTTATTTCGCTAAGCATAATATGCTCTAGTTCCATCCATGTTGTCGCAAATGGTAAGATTTCATTTCTTTTGATGGCTGCATAGTATTCCATTATATATATATACCACTTCTTCTTTATCCATTCATCTGTTGATGGACATCTAGGTTCTTTCCATAACTTGGCTATTGTGGACATCGCTGCTATAAACATTCAGATACACGTGCCCCTTTGGATCACTACGTTTGTATCTTTAGGGTAAATACCCAGTAGTGCAATTGCTGGGTCATAAGGTAGCTCTATTTTCAATTTTTTGAGGAACCTCCATGCTGCTTCCCAGAGTGGCTGCACCAGCTTGCATTCCCACCAACAGTGTAGGAGGGTTCCCCTTTCTCCACATCCTCGCCAGCATGTGTCATTTCCTGACTTGTTAATTTTAGCCATTCTGACTGGTGTGAGGTGGTATCTCATTGTGGTTTTGATTTGTATTTCCCTGATGCCCAGTGATGTGGAGCACTTTTTCATGTGTCTGTTGGCCATCTGGATGTCTTCTTTGCAGAAACTTCTGTTCATGTCCTCTGCCCATTTCTTGATTGGATTATTTGTTCTTTGGGTGTTGAGTTTGCTAAGCTCTTTATAGATTTTGGATACTAGCCCTTTATCTGATATGTTGTTTGCAAATATCTTCTCTCATTCTGTCAGTTGTCTTTTGGTTTTGTTGACTGTTTCCTTTGCTGTGCAAAAGCTTTTGATCTTGATGAAGTCCCAATAGTTCATTTTTTCCCTTGCTTCCCTTGCCTTTGGCGTTGTTCCTAGGAAGAAGTTGCTGTGGCTGAGGTCAAAGAGGTTGCTGCCTGTGTTCTCCTCAAGGATTTTGATGGATTCCTTTCTCACATTGACGTCCTTCATCCATTTTGAGTCTATTTTTGTGTGTGGTGTAAGGAAATGGTCCAATTTCATTTTTCTGCATGTAGCTGTCCAATTTTCCCAACACCATTTGTTGAAGAGACTTGTCTTTTTTCCATTGGATATTCTTTCCTGCTTTGGCGAAGATTAGTTGACCATAGAGTTGAGGATCTATTTCTGGGCTCTCTATTCTGTTCCATTGATCTGTGTCTGTTTTTGTGCCAGTACCATACTGTCTTGATGATGACAGCTTTGTAATAGAGCTTGAAGTCTGGAATTGTGATGCCACCAACTTTGGCTTTCTTTTTCAATATTCCTTTGGCTATTCGAGGTCTTTTCTGGTTCCATATAAATTTTAGGATTATTTGTTCCATTTCTTTGAAAAAATTGGATGGGATTTTGATAGGCATTGCATTCAATGTGTAGATAGCTTTAGGTAGCATAGACATTTTCACAATATTTATTCTTCCAATCCATGAGCATGGAACATTTTTCCATTTCTTTGTGTCTTCCTCAATTTCTTTCATGAGTACTTTATAGTTCTCTGAGTATAGATTCTTTGCCTCTTTCGTTAGGTTTATTCCTAGGTATCTTATGGTTTTGGGTGTAATTGTAAATGGGATTGACTCCTTAATTTCTCTTTCTTCTATCTTGTTGTTGGTGTAAAGAAATGCAACTGATTTCTGTGCATTGATTTTATATCCTGACACTTTACTGAATTCCTGTATAAGCTCTAGCAGTTTTGGAGTGAAGCCTTTTGGGTTTTCCACATAGAGTATCATATCATCTGCAAAGAGTGATAGTTTGACTTCTTCTTTGCCGATTTGGATGCCTTTAATTTCTTTTTGTTGTCTGATTGCTGAGGCTAGGACTTCTAGTACTATGTTGAATAGTAGTGGTGATAACGGACATCCCTGCCGTGTTCCTGACCTTAACGGAAAAGCTCTCAGTTTTTCTCCATTGAGAATGATACTTGCCGTGGGTTTTTCATAGATGGCTTTGACAATACTGAGGTATGTGCCTTCTATCCCTACACTTTGAAGAATTTTGATTAGGAAGGGATGTTGTACTTTGTCAAATGCTTTTTCAGCATCTATTGAGGGTATCATATGGTTCTTGTTCTTTCTTTCGTTAATGTATTGTATCACATTGATTGATTTGCGGATGTTGAACCAACCCTGCTGCCCTGGAATAAATCCCACTTGGTCGTGGTGAATAATCCTTTTAATGTACTGTTGGATCCTATTGCCTAGTATTTTGGTGAGAATTTTCGCATCTGTGTTCATCAAGGATATTGGTCTGTAATTCTTTTTTGATGGGATCCTTGTCTGGTTTGGGGATCAAGGTGATGCTGGCCTCATAAAATGAGTTTGGAAGTTTTCCTTCCATTTCTATTTTTTGGAACAGTTTCAGGAGAATAGGAATTAATTCTTCTTTAAATGTTTGGTAGAATTCCCCTGGGAAGCCATCTGGCCCTGGGCTTTTGTTTGTTTGGAGATTTTTGATGACTGTTTCAATCTCCTTACTGGCTATGGGCCTATTCAGGTTTTCTATTTCTTCCTGGTTCGGTTTTGGCAGTTTATATGTCTCTAGGAAAGCATCCATTTCTTCCAGAGTGTCAAATTTGTTGGCATAGAGTTGTTCATAATATGTTCTTATGATTGTTTGTATTTCTTTGGTGTTGGTTGTGATCTCTCCTCTTTCATTCATGATTTTATTTGGGTCCTTTCTCTTTTCTTTTTGATAAGTCTGGCCAGGGGTTTATCAATCTTTTTCTTTCAAAGAACCAGCTCCTAGTTTCATTGATTTGTTCTATTGTTTTTTTGGTTTATATTTCACTGATTTCTGCTTTGATCTTTATTATTTCTCTTCTCCTGCTGGGTTTAGGCTTTCTTTGTTGTTCTTTCTCGAGCTCCTTTAGGTGTAGGGTTACGTTGTGTATTTGAGACCTTTCCTGTTTCTTGAGAAAGGCTTATATTACTATATATTTTCCTCTCAGAACTGCCTTTGCTGTGTCCCACAGATTTTGGACCATTGTGTTTTCATTATCATTTGTTTCCATGGTTTTTTTCAATTCTTCTTTAATTTCCTGGTTGACCCATTCATTCTTTAGAAGGATGCTGCTGAGTCTCCATGTATTTGTGCTCTTTCCAAATTTCCTCTTGTGATTGAGTTCTAGCTTCAGGGCATTGTGGTCTGAAAATATGCAGGGAATGATCCCAATCTTTTGATACCAGTTGAGACCTGATTTATGACCCAGGATGTGATCTATTCTGGAGAATGTTCCATGGGCACTAGAGAAGAATGTGTATTCTGTTGCTTTGGGGTGGAATGTTCTGAATATATCTGTGATGTCCATCTGCTCCAGTGTGTCATTTAAGTAAGACCTTTATTTCCTTGTTGATCTTTTGCTTGGATGATCTGTCCATTTCAGTGAGGGATGTGTTAAAGTCTCCTACTATTATTGTATTCTTGTCAATGTGTTTCTTTGATTTTGTTATTAATTGGTTTATATAGTTGGCTGCTCCCATGTTAGGGGCATAGATATTTAAAATTGTTAGATCTTCTTGTTGGACAGACCCTT